>CAJUYH010000899.1:112105-154469 GCA_910591685.1 Galerucella tenella | reverse complement strand
GGACAAGGCTCGCCTGCACATTTAGTAGTAGTAGTAGTAGTAGTAAGCGAACAGAACAGAACTGATTTGCTTGAGCAAATTTCGAAAAAATAACAACGAATGTATTAAACTCATTCCGGGGTCAAAATTCCTCCAGACTGTACTAAATTCCATCATTAAATAAATATTTCTCCTGTAAAATTTTGATGTTTGACTCTACCGAAAGCTTTGAAAAAGTGTATAAAAGAATATCGATCAAATGTGGCGGTGTAGATAAAGGTAAAATTATTCAAAAAATATTAGTATGAACTATTAACACTTTTAAATTATTTTTCCAAATTTTATTTCATAACAAGGGCACACGTGAACCGCGAAAAGATAATGGGCGTCATCGATGACTAATTCATTTGTAAACAATTCGAGTGCAGCTTTCTTATTCTTGTTATGGTTTTCTTTGTTCGAGTTAGAATCAGCGGCGTTACTTTATCGGTTTGATTCGAAAAGTACGGAGAATCGAACAAAAACATTGAGAAGTAGGCTAAGGAACTCCAAAAATATTCGATTTATGTTGAAAATTATTAACTGTTTTATTCACCAAGGTGAGGTATAGGCAGTTTATTTTACAATAGAATGTAAAGTGTAGATATTCGACATTATAAATGAATCAACCTGTATATTTACTAACTTGTCGATCGTAAAAAAAACTATAAACGCGTTGGGAATTGCACCATATTATAAATTGCACCATATTATATTACATAGTTCTACTGATGCAATTCAACGTATCACAAGCAGCTCGAGATGAGTTGAGCGAATTGATTGTTTTTAAATTTCAGTAGGTCAAGGTAGACGTAATTATGTCTGTCCGGCTTAATAGTTGATCCATTTCATTCCAAGTTAATTACTCTCTATTAGTTTTATCTTGTTTTAAATTGGTATTCTTTTCAATGGTTAGATTGTGTGACATTGACGCTCGAATTAAGTAATATACCTATTAGTGGTGGAATGGATCAAAACAAAAAAAATCTATTCGCAATAATGTGTGTACAAGGGAAAGTAAGTGTTTGTTTGAAATCTCAGCGTAAACGGGCCAGTGCAATGCTGTATACATTTGTACCGAATACTCTTATTTAACTAATAACACATTTCCAATAAGAAAATATGTACTCGCATTCGATTACTGAAATAATTCGTTTTAAATATATCACCGGTTATATCCAAGGTTGGAGAAATGTTGCTGCAAAACTTGTCTAGACTATTAAACTGATTTTTACGATAATGCTGCATTGTTAACACAATATGTGGGTTCATTTTACCAGTCGTTGGATTTTATCTCTGGTTTAACTGACTTTTAAAGTAGTTATAAAATGTTTACCTACAATAGGGTATTCAACTTTAAATTTTGACCTCATGTGTTATTACTTAGGTAATAATAAGTGACAAATGGGATATTCAAAAGTAAAATTATTCCAAATTTAGTCTTTAGATTAACAGAAAGAAATGAGAACAGAAATTTACTGAAATTATGCAACTTATAATGCAGATACGACACTAGCTTAAATGTGAAGTTTCAGCTTCTTCTTCTTTCTCCTTCATTGGGATGTTTGTGCTTGTTCAGGACAAAAATATTGACATCTGATATCTATCACTCTGTTGTTTACATTGGTCAATTTGAGTTTCAAGCATTTTATTAATAAAAGACATAAGGCTTACACTCGAACTAATCAAGTAATTAAACTAAGATGAAAACACATGCAAATGCAAATAGCTCACTGTCACTCTAACCAAAAATCTTCTTATTTTCTTCTTCAATTAAAAGAAAGAGGAGAGAACATAACAGAATAAAGAATCATCGACCGAAGTGGCTTCTGAATATGGCTGACTTCCGTTGAAACGTAAACAAACCAGAGGCGTACAATAGATAATTCAATTAGGGGAAACAAAAAACTTTCATATCCATCTTTTTAAGGTGATAGGTATATATTGGATAAAAGCAGTCTCCAAATAGTATTGTACAACTGAATATCAACTTAAATTCATACTGATACTCATAAAAATAACCTTTCTAATACTGAAAATCACTATTTTTTTAATGTGGCTTTTCAATTTGACTCAAGAATTGATGACTGAAGATTGATGACTTCCGTCGAAAATTGGTTAAATCACTACCATAGTACTCCCTCCTTTTTCTTTTACTTCGTTGGTAACTACCCTCTCTTAGACTAGGCGACGGTTTCATAATAATTTTTTAAGGAGACTTTAGGGCGGGTCTTCATTCAACATTCAAGTAAACTTTAGGTTTTAAAACGATCGTTCTATAAAGGTTTCATTTTTAGAATAAAAAGGAAAAGCGGGCAAACGAAAAATATAACCCAGATTTATTTTAATTGGAGTTTTGACATTTTCATTTTTATGTTGTAGTTTTGTCTTGTCTATGAGCTTTTTCCTAAGCTTAATAGCTTGAATGGATAGACGAGCCATAAACTTTTGTAATGAGAGGGAAAAACCATGTTTTCCACAAAGTTAGCTTTAATCAAACCTTGAAATAGTGGAAGAAGAAGAATGTGGATTCTGGTGCATGGAAGAAGAAACATCCATCCACATATTTGTGATTTGCACAGCTATTCATAATCCTAGGAGATTATTGGATAGAAGAGGAAGATTTACCTAAATTGAGGCCTGTAGATATCTTAAAATTCATCAGGGAAATAGGACTAAAGTAGCTACTATTCTGAGACTCTCCTCAGAAACTAAGTAGAAGTAAGAGGGCACAATAGGTCTTTTAGATATCAGTGAATGTCTCTCCAATATACATACATACATACAACAAAAGAGTTCATCCCTATGCTATTATTATTATTAGCTTTAGGAATCATACAAATTAACTTTTAACATTTCTTTGTAGAATTACGATGCCTTCAATCCGATCAGCAGTATTAGCTCTTTTACAAATCAAATTGGTTCTAAGTTTACAGTTAGAATCATTTGAAGTGCCGTTTCAAGGAGATGATGATTGTGCTTTGATTTTACAAGGACCAGGAAGGAGTAGTAGCTTTGATTATTCTTTTAATCTTCTACGCGGAAGTTCATCGTGAGTTAATATAAATGGAATCCGTCAAAGTGCGGTTTAAATATTTTTTGTTTTTAGGAATTACGATGGTTCCAATACTTGCATTACTTATCAGGCTGTGAATGCTGCTTATTTGAGCGCCAGGAAAAGGATACGTAAGGATTTTTATTTTTATAATTAGATATTCATGTCTTAATTTTTGGATGTTACGCCAAATTAAAAATAACAAGGAATTTTTTTAAGGTATCGTTCAACCTAACGACGAAGATTTAAAAAATGAATATGTGGCAAGTATAGGCGAACTGGTTTTTGACGTCTCTATGAATTTAGCGAAAAAGTAAGAAGCATTGTACTTATCAAACTTGAATATATTGCACTCATCTTCATTTATTTTAATGCAAAAAACAAAAATTTACATACCTATTCGACAACAAATATCCACAATTCTGTTGGTATAAAAACATCAGAAACCTTCATATATCTATTTTCATAGCAAATATATTTAATAAGAGTGAACAAACTGTTACCAATTCTTCGATATCCTATTTTATTACCTACCTGTAATAACTTTTATTTTTGTCGAAGGATTTTTTCGAACATAAATCCTGCTAAAACACATAGCTTTGCTCCTCTCGAAAAGAGACACAATGCGGGTACGAAGACGTTGACCTACTTCAGCAGGTTTTTTACAAACACAAAATTTTAATCGACAATTTTTGATCGTTTGACATGGTGTTATACAACCAATGCAAGACGCAAGATTTATTGATCGAAAGCAGTCGCAGCTGAAACCCAGCTGGTCAATTGAAATTTTTTCGGTTTGCTGCCATTTCTATTGCCTGCAAGGCACAATTCTAGGGAGACATTTAGTTTCTTGTGTGTTACCTACCAACTAAAATCAACTAATTGCTGATTGTGATGACTTACATAATAAGTGAAAATGTAATATTAGAAAAAATTAGTTTAAATTTAGTCTTTAAAGTAACAGATAAAAATGAAAACAAAAAATTTACTACAATTATGCAACTTATAATGCAAATACGTCACTTGTTTAAATTTGAAGTTGTTGATATTCTTCCTTTGCTGTTCCATGTTCCAGCGTCTCCTTCTTTCTCATTCATTGGGATGTTTGTGATTGTCAGGACAAGAATGTTGACATCTGACATCTATCAATTAGTTGTTTACCTTGTTCGATTTGAATTTGAAGCAATTTACTAATTAAAGGCGGGTAGTAATCGAAAACTTAAATCAAGATGAAGCCACATGTGCTCTAACCTAAACACCTTATTTTCTCTTTCAATCTGAGTAACTAGTCTCTCTTATGATTATTTCGTTTCATGTTAAAATATGTGACTAACTTCAACTTATATTAGTGATGTCAAAATTTAAATTGTAAGAAATTTTTAAAACAAATTAAATTTGATAAAAAAAACCGTGCAATTTGTTCCCCTTAGAATTAACGATCTGCTAATCACTAACAAGAATATATTTTTAGTTGAGCATGATGTTAAATAGCAAGATTCATCATTTGTAATTTACTGACCTTGCAAGACCTTGTAGCATTTTCTTGCAAATTGCATTGTTCCGTGTCAAGCGGCCTTAACTATTCTTTCTATAATATAGATGAAGTGAGCTTTTTCCGTGTCTTAAAACACGAGCAAACTCGATGGCTATAAATTGCTAAAAACACTCGCTCTTATAATTGATCACTTTATCACGTGAACACGTGATAAAAACTTTAACTTTATTGCATGGATCTAAGAATATAGGGTTTCACAAAAATACGAAAATAATTCATCTGTATTGAAAAAATATTTTATATTCCCGCTCATACTTTGAAAGGTTTTTTTTAGATACGGTCTAAGTTATGAAGAAATCGAAAAAGGCCTACCCTTGATAGACACCAGCAAAACATTGATAAGCGAAGTTTGTCCGGCTTTTTTATCGAACGTAGAATGCAGAGCTGGTAAATACCGAAGATTAGACGGACTTTGTACGAACATTGAACACCCTACATGGGGAGCCAGTCATACACCTTTCACTAGGTAAATAAAGATTTTTCTATACACAACAGAGTGGCCGGACGGAATTCTTGAAAAAATAAACTTTAGTCCGACGTTAGGCGCAATTTAGGTATCAAATGTCAGCCGTCCGGCTCAGGAGCCAATTTATAGCATTTTAGATTTCTGTATATTTGGTATAAACTCGAATCTAGTCATAATGCTTCTAAATAATGATACATACTTCGTTTGTAGATTGTTAGGCCCTGTTTTCGCTGATGGAATTCAAGCTCCGCGTATAGGAATATCGGGGAGACAATTGCCTTTGGCGAGGGTGGTATCGAAAACGATGCATCCAGATGAAGGCTACCACGATCACGCCGGAACCGTGATGATTATAGCTTGGGGGCAGTTTATGGACCACGATTATACTCTACAGGGCACTCCATTAGGTAATTTACCGAAAAATTGTTGTTGAAAGTTTTAAATTTCGTTTTTTTTCAGATCCAAAAAATAAAAATGATCCCGAAGAATGTTGCGGTAGACCGCAACATTTGAAGCATCCTTATTGTAATGAAATTTACATTCCCGAAGACGATTTTTTCTATAAACTTTTCAAAGTGAATTGTATAAATTTCGTAAGGACTTTTCCTGCTCCACGACCAGGATGTCGGTTAGGATCTAAAGTTCCGTTCAATACACTTACAGCTGTTATAGACGGTAATACTATTTACGGTGTTACAGAATATCAAAACAAGTAAGTTTTTGCAAAAAAAAGATACTACACTAACGCGATAGAAACGCAACGCAACTTTTTTGTTTGGGATTGAAAGATTGTACCAGTTTTAGCATAGTTGCACCATCATCATTGCCATATATAAATGTTTTAACGCCATCTACACTTTGAATTGTGAATTAAAAACACATTACATTGACGGGAAAAGCATCAATCTTGCACTTGAGGGTAAAACTGGAGTAAATTTTGCAACATTTTGCACAATTTGTCTTCCTTGGCTATGAATTACTTTTTCTCTAACACCGCGACCAATTTTTTAGGAGGCATGTTAGATTTAAACACTTAATACACTTGAAATAAAAAGCTGAGCTATCAAGTAAAGTATTTATAGCAAACTAACACTTTTACACGCACTAATGCAAAGAAATAAGTTAAAAACTCAAACGAAGCTTAGAGGTTAGGTTCAAATAGAGTCAATTTATATCAGTGGCACAGTGCCGGAAGCGTAGCCATGGCAACGACGATTTGGCATTTCTGCAACTGGCGTGCGTAGCCTATGACGCAAATGGGTCATTCTCTATTAAAATGGACTCTACCACCCTATTTGTAGGAAAGGGAGATTATCAATCGAGATACTATAACGTTAATATTCGATATTATGCTACTAATAAAGTCTCTTTAGTATCCTAGTGGCTACTTTTTACACACGTTGTGAAGATTCAAATTCAATAATTGAGCTACTATGTAAACGGTAGATCATATATAGCCATTATAAAAACCGTTTTCCATGTGACAAAGTCTATAGGGCATGTCCACGACAGTTGACAGTTGACAATACCCCGGTGGTAAAACAATAAACAATAGACACGATGAAAAATTATCTAACAACAAACAACTATTAACCTATATTATAAATTATTAAATATACAAGCTCAACAATTAAAATAACTTTAAAAGTACACTGAAGCAAAACCAACTAAACTCAAACACGATCTAATATTATAAATCAGCATATAACCTCACTATCAAGTACCACGTGTTCTGAACGCTTTTTTCATTATTTTACCACCAGGCTGTTGTCAAAATAGCTTGTGACGTCACGTGGACATGCCCTATACTGAGACGTTCTCCGGACTATACCTACATAGTTTCTTTCGGTACATTTTTATTTAAATGTTCACTATATTTTTTCCGTAGAAAATTAAGAATGTACGAAGGTGGTCTTTTAAGAATGCACTCTGCATTCGAACATTACGGTCTCAAAGACTTGCTACCACTTAAATTGGAATATCCTGACGAAGGATGTACCCGACCTAATTCTTCTATGTACTGTTTCGAAGCCGGTAAATATTCTGAATAACTTTATTAATCAACGATTTTAATCTCCTTTAATTTTTAGGTGAAGTTAGAGTGAACGAACAGCTGGTTCTAACTTGTATGCACACTCTAATGGCTCGCGAGCACAATAGATTAGCGAGAGGTTTGGCCGAAGTTAATCCACATTGGGACGACGAAACGCTTTTCCAAGAAGCTAGACGTATTGTTATAGCTTCCATTCAACACATAACCTACAATGAATTTTTACCTATTCTACTCGGTAAAGATGTTATGAAAAAGTTCGGTTTGATGTTACAAAATGAAGTAAGTTTTTTTTTATATAATTTATTAATACTAATAATTTGAATATTAATGTTTTAGGGCTATTGGAACGGTTATGATTCCAACATAAACCCAGGAGTTATAGATGCTTTCGCATCTGCCGCCTTCAGATTTGGTCATTCTTTATTACCAACCGCTGTCGAGAGATGGAGTAAAGCACACAAATTCATTTGTAAGTCTCAACTCACTAAAAAAAGAATAGTTTTGTTTATTATTCCACTGTAATAATGTATAGTCTTATACTTATACCATATTATATAATTTTTTCTCTTATTTTTTGGGAATCAAACCACAATAATGTTTTTTATTTTTTATTTCGACGTTTCGGTAGCGTTCCAGCTACCGTTGTCAAGATTCGCTTATTTTGGAAATATTGTTAATAAAATGCGTTTGTTGTTACTTTTTTGTGTATGATTATTTTTGTTTTCAAAATATGTATAACTCAATTTGGTGATTTTTTGTATTGAAGTGTGTATCGATTAACAACTATTCCAATGATAAATCATAAGAAAACCTGGATAAAACCTTATGATGCTATCCTGTTAACGCAGGCAATTGGTAACCAAATTTGACTACATTCGGCTGAAATACTAGCTTCACATTTATCTGCGTTTAGCACTTTCTTTGATTTTTCGTCTTTTATTATTGGGCTCTTTCAATATTATTTTTGTCGAATCCCATTGAATTTTATACCCCTCTTCCCAAGCATGTTTACAAATACCTGACTTAAAGAACTCCCTATCTTTGATATATTTTTTATGTTCACTTATTCGGACTTTCAATGGTCTAGATCTAGTTGTTTCACCTAAATAGAATTTTTCGCATTCACAAGATATCTGATTTATGCAATTTTTTGAAGATTGTTCTTCATTTTTTGGTTTTGTTTTTGTTAGCATAGATCTCAACGTATTGTTAGATTTGAAGATAGTTCGAATATTTAATTGATTACTAATTTTCTTAATTCTTTCTGATAAACCCTTAACATACGGTATTGTCAAGTTTAACAAAATTATGTTAGCTGAATTATTAATATTATTGTTATTATTATTATGGGGTATTAACAATGAGCCCTTCTTTATATTCTTCATTTCTTTATTTACAAATTCTGCCGGGTAATCATTGGCATTTAAAACATTTTTTAGTATAGTAGAGTAGAGTTTTAGTATAAGGGTCATTTATTAATAAATCCATTACTTTTGTGGTTTTATTCCCAAAAAATAAGAGAAAAAATAATAAGTAATGCCACAAGGAACTTACAGAAGACATATTATATAATTATTCATTTAAATTATATGGTGTAAAAGAGTGAAATAATGTACATAATCATAATATGCTTAAACCCTCTTTTACTTACTCACGCGCCTAAACCTAAATCCGCTACTATATCTATACGTATAGCAATAATATTTTTGTGTTTCAGCATCGAAACGTTTGTCAGACCTGATCCGAAGACCTCACGATCTGTTTCGAGCTGGAATATTCGACGAATACATCATGGGTCTAATGAACCAAGTAGCTCAAGCTATGGACGATTCCATAACGCAAGAAGTAACAAACCATTTGTTCAAAAAAGTCGGTGGTCGATTTGGAATGGATTTGGTGAGTTTTAACATGCAAAGAGGCAGAGAATTCGGAATACCGGGATATATGGAATATAGAAAATTCTGCGGGCTACCTTGGTCGGATAGATTCGAAGATCTTTTTGGATCTATGCCCAATGATACCGTCAAAAAATATACGTCGATATTCGAGTAAGTTATAGAAAAGTTAAACACGAAAAATATGTTTTACATTTTGGAAAATTTTTCAGACATCCAGCTGATGTAGATTTATGGTCTGGCGGTGTATCGGAAAAGCCTTTACCGGGTAGTATGCTAGGACCCACGTTCGCCTGTATTATAGCTACGCAATTTAGTTATTCCCGTAGAGGAGATAGATTTTGGTAAATTGCTTTTGAATAATCAAAAAATTCAATAATCAAGACTGTAAATATTCCAGGTACGAATTACCGAATCAACCTTCCTCCTTTACACCAGAACAGCTTCAAGAAATCAGAAAAATCAAACTAGCAAGAATAATTTGTGACAATACAGATTTGATTGATACCGTTCAACTTTATCCAATGGTATTACCAGATCACGAAATGTTAGTAAAAAAAGGCATCCAAATAAGTGTACCCCCTTAAAAACATAAATCAATTCCCCCATACACATTTAATCCTAAGTCCGCGGTAGAAAGAAATTTTTGCAAATAAATGCAACACTATATACGCTTCATTGTTAATTGTGTTGCATAACCAAAAGTATTGTGTGTTGCATAAAAGTGTGACGATCCATGATTTTTCTTCGCCCAAAAAACGTGCTCAACGCGCCTAAAGAAGTTATCACTTCAAAAGTATCCATGTGATAATCCACCTTTATCCTTAAGAAACTTCATGATCTATTTAAATGATTTTTTTTTTTAGAAATCCTCGTGTTGCCTGCAAGTCTGGTGTAATTCCAAGTTTGGATTTGACAAAATGGGCGGAATTTCCACAGGAGCATGCGTTTCCTCTGAATGATATTTTAGGCAAATAGAAGTAAATCCATTAAAAAAATTAACTTTAATTTAGGATTAAAGTGTACAGCTGCCATTGTACTAATTTATTTATTATGCGTAATGATGATGGAGAAGATAACCTGGAAAGACACAGAAGCGCATGAAAGACAAAGTGCCAATATACAATAGTAGCTCCAGTAGGTAGATTCTTCAACAAAATAGTAGAACAATGCTTGGACCATGCAATTTTTATACACTGATTAACAAAAAAAGATCTGGACCCCAGAAACGTTTTTCAAATTATTAGTTTTCCAATAATATTGCAATGAATGAAATTTTTATTCAGAAATTACTTAAAATCTTGTGCTCGTAATTTCTATACACTTTTTTATCTCTTCAATTATAAGTAAATACTGAATGAATTTCCTAAAACGAACAGTATTCTCAAATTTCTTTTTCTAATCCCATCCGAGACTGCTTCTTGTTAAGGTGTGATTATGCGAGACTGCAAGGTGTAGCATATTGACTAATGAGCGGCTGCGCTATCGTTTGGGTTTTGACAACAAAAAATTGCATAAAAATTGCAACAATTCTAGTTAATTACGACGAAAGGAATCGGTACTCACCGTTTCTTTTATCAAATAAGAAACTTTTTGAGTATCTTCGCTTTCTTTTATGGTTGCCACTTTATCTGTCAACGAAGTTTGTAATTAACTAACCAATTAAATAATTTGTAAATATATTTTAGAACTAGCAACAAAAATGTAAGTTTAATATATGCATTTAAAATATTAAAATTTTATTTATTTGAAAAAAGTTACCTGCTTGTCGATACTTTTCATGATGAAATGTTTGATAACACTGAAATGAATTTATCAGCTTTGATACAAAATATTACCATCAACACTGCTGTTATCTATTTAGCAGATGGCGAACTACGATTTTAGTGATCACAATATCTTAATCTGACGCGCTCGAGTATTTCAGACAATCGATTTTTTTTTTCTAATCTGATCGTCTATCCTAGGTGCGCGTCACTACATATAGAGCTAATACTTTCCAGAGTGGTTCATTAGGTATAAGGTATCTCTCATATCTTCAACTGCCACGCTCGAGTATTCCAGAAAAATCCCCTATTCGCCTCCCTAACTATTATACATCAGTGGAATTTTCGTAAATAAACCATAGTTTTCTATCATACTGAACGAGAGAGAAGTTAGCTCCAAGCTTCAATGGTATATCTGCGAGAATCTTGTTCCCTGTCCAAATGGGTGTGAGAGGATATATTAAAAAATGAATAAAAACTAGTTGTACTTCATTTTTATTAAAAAGACAAACAATATAAATTATTATCTCTACAACCCACATAAATATTATTTTGATATATTATAGGGGACGAGAAAACTTCTCCTGGCAAACTATATTTTTTCAATAGAGCTAATGTTTTAAAATCTATTAAACATATTGTACCGTTGTTAGAAATGCCTACAAGCATAGTAACATTATTCCACTCAAATATAAGGGGAGTTGAAGATATTTCACAATCGGTTAAAAATGTTCTAACTGAACTATACGTTTCTGCAGAAAGTTCTAAGATGTAAATATGTTTATCATGAGAACCAAAAACTACAGTGTCTTGAAAATATCTTAACGAAGAAAATATATTGCTGTTACTTTCAAATTTCCATATCAAATTTCCGGTTTTTGAAGACAAAGAAAATATTACACCTAAAACAGAGGGTATTAATATTTGTTGATATTTTGATAATAAGCAAGGTGTTCCAAAAATAGGACTTTTGCAATTATATTTCCATTTTACATCGCCATTGCATTCAGTAATACAATAACAGCTTCCCTGGGTAGTTGTTACAAATAATCCATAATCATCTAACAATATATTTGAGCATACGCTTCCATTGACCTCCGTTTTCCAACATTGCGATCCATCCTAAAATTTAACTATTTACAGTTTTAACAATAACACAAATATGTCAAAAATAATAGCTAAATACTATCATAACACTTGCAAAGTTTTTGAAAAATACTTTATCAAATAGCGGACCGTTCACTAAGAAGCAATAACTACTTCTCTGGCTATTATATGCCACAACAAACATTGAATTATACTTCTAAGTTTTGTTGTTCTATAGCTTTCTTCCTTTCACTCACATAATTATTATATGGAACATAATTATCTGCCGAATCTGTATAAATATTGCCTACCTACCTCTGCACGTAAACTATAAACATGATTGTCGTAAGAACCGACGATAATCATGGTGCCATCGTTAGAAAATATGGGGGTACTTTTAATTCTGTCTTTAGTTTTGAATTCCCATATTCTCCGTTTCTCCTTGAAATCTATACAATGTAAAGTACCGTCGAAACATCCTATAAACAAGTATTTTTTGCAAGGTGATAATGTTGGTGTACTTTCTATGGAACCACTAAGGACTTCTTTAAATAATTCTTTGCCGTTTTCATCCAAAACAGCAAATATATCACAAAAACTGCCAACAGCAATTCTCATGTTATTATCACTAAAAATAATATATCCTATTACATAATTTATTGTTAGAAACATAATAGATAGTGTTCAAGAAATTGGTGGAAGATTTTACTACTACTTAATTTCAAAAAAATTGAAGAACGTGTCACGGGACACACGGTAAAAACGATCGATTAGATAATCGATTATCAACAATAGATTGAAGAGACGATTATCATCAATCCTTCATCAAAAATCGATTAATAACCGATTGTATATAATCGATGAATATTCGAATATTTCCAATCGATTAGTATCAATTTATTAATAATCGATTATTTTTGATCGATAAACGATCGATCATTATTAATCAATCTATAATCGATTATTATTGATCGATTAACAATAAATCGGACGTGCGTAGCTGTAAGGTATATCTCCTAATCGATTATTAACAGTCGATTATTATATTATCAACCTTTGTGTAAAATTTAAACCCGAGACATCGATATATGGCGGCATTACAGTTTTCTCTGGCCTATGAATCACGGCTTCGTAAACACATAACGCAGCAACTTAACGGTCAGATCTCGGGTCAGATCTTTTGCGCCGCGACCCCCGGTCGCTCCAACCTAACGTAAAGAACTAAAAAGTTCTAAAAAAGATCAATCTTGCAAAAAATTATGGAAATATAGATCTTTTACGAATTACCCCCTGACGTAAGGAACTAAAGTTCTAAAAATGAATTCAGAAATCCTTAAAAATGTCTCACGTAATTAATGGACGACCTCTAACAAGGTCAAAAAGGGATAGACAGTTATTTTGGAAGTGATTTGCACCTAATGCCTTGGGTTTAAATAACATTTCATTTTAGCACGTTTGAAAACTCAAACCGATTTTATTCCAAAAAAACGTTGAATTCACCCGGCGTGAGTGAGGTTGGGTACGTCATACCCGAAAAGTTTCTAGACCCAGATATTTTAATGTTACTGTCCTGTCGTTTCAGTAGCTGGAGGTAAAGGTGCAAGGGGTGAGGTACAGTATCGAGTTTAGTGTTGCGCCGGCGGCGACTGGGGTACGTCATACCCGACCTCGTAGTCGGTGTTACATTTTTATGTATGTAATTTTGGTGCTCTATTACATGATCTCGCAAGACTTTTCAGTTTCTTTTTTATTTATAATAATTAGAGGACACTATTGTTATTATGTTGATTTACCAAAGTTGGAATTTTGTTAGATTTTTATGCCAAAAGAAGTTAATTGCCTAAATTTGTATTTTTCAAAGAAAATTTAGATACTTTGTTATTTCAATAAAAAATAATGCTTTTTAGCTTAATGTTGGTATTTTATTTATTCATGTTGTTGAATAGTTACTATTATTAATATACCTCAAGCATAAATGATAATTACACAATCATAGTATCAAAAATTTAACTTCAAAATTTTGGCTATATCGTACCCACCTCATAGCTGGTGTAACAATTTCTCACCTCATTCACGCCGGGTTAAGCTTGGTGCAATGCAACTATTTAAAAATCCTTTTAGAACCCTTTTTGGACAAGTTGCGGACAAAAAAGCTAGTATGATTATTAATACATGTGTATTAAAGTATAACTTACCAGTCTTTAAAAATTAAAGGAGATGCGTCTATGCAAGCTTTTAGGTTGTGTTTCCACAATACTGAGAATTGATTGGTGTCAATTTTTAATCGTTTATTTTTCAATGTTTCTTCTTTCTCATCCTCCTTCGCCTTTTGTGGAATAATATTTTTACTAATTTTACCAACAATTTTTTCGCAACTGCAAAACTTTTCAGTTAGAAGAGCTACAGTGAGCTCATCGACATGTTCAGTATGTGTCCGCTCTTTAAATTCTTGAATTAATTGCAATGCGGTTATAGAATTTCCACCCAATTCAAAAAAACTATGATTTTGAAAAAAATCTAAATTGTTGGTGTTTATTCCAAGGTACTTGCACCAGAGATTTGTGAATGTTTTAGAAGTATTGCATTCCATGACGCCTAAACTCATAGCATAAAAAGTTTTCAACTTTTTTTCATCAATTTTGCCATGTGCAGTCACAGGAAAGTTTTGTAAAATTTCGAAGTAATCAGGAAAGCTTATTTGAGATAAAAGGTGCAGTAATTTATTACGAATTTTCTCAAGTATTCGAAATTTAACATCTTTGCTAGGCGATTCTTTTATTAACAAAAATGTTAATATTTTTTTGTATTTATTGCACCAAACACATTTGCTTACGAGACCCCAATGAGTTAAAATAGTTTCTTCGATACTAATCAGATTGACTTTGTGACCAAAACGTTTGACAACTTTGTCTCTTCTACCTTTATAATATATCTGTCCATTTTGAATCAAAACTATATCACCCGTTTCTCTTAAGTTTGGTACATCATTTTTGTGAAATTCATTGTCAATATAACATTTTCTTGTTTCACTACCTAAAGCAAAATATCAACTATTTAATTAAATGTGGCTTTTCCTACTTTGAAAATTACTTGTGCTAATATGGTCACACAAAAACAGTGCCCGATTGTATGTTTCTATAGTTGGAACCAGAAGAAGTAGGTTATCTATGTTCAGATCATTCAATGTTGATAATTGAGTGGAAAGCACCTGAAAGTACTTACCTACATAAGCTGCTCCCTCACCGTTACTTAATTCCAAATTGTTTTCATCATATACCTTAATAATAATATCATCTAAGCATGTACCAATTGGTATGTCATCTTCAATATGTTCATGTTTTATTTCATGAATAGTTGCCCAGCAGGAAAGTTCAGTTATTCCGTAAAGATTGAACAATCTCAAGTCATCTCGTCTTTTGAATGTCAATAAACTTTTAGGAAATGCTTCTCCTCCAAGTGCTAATATCCTTAATGAAGTATTGGATAATATCTTCTCTATAAGGACATCATTCCATCTTAGAAAAACTGAAGGCACCATTTGAAGAATTGTTACATGGCTTGTGTTAAATAAGATTTTAAATAATGTTCTAGGATTAATGTAGATATAATGAGTGACTATAGCAACTGTAGCACCGTTCAAAAATCCCATCAACATTTCTATTAAAGATGGGTCAAATGATAGTGGTGTTCCCCAAAATATTATGTCACTGGATTTTATGTTGAATATTTTGCTAAAATGAACAAAATAATTACTAAATGACTGTGATTGTGAATAAAACGGTCATTTTCATTAGACTAGAATAAACAAAATTTTTTAAACAATTCCCAGTCCCAACTTCAATGGACTAATAGTACTTACCTTAAACTCAATGTATTACTTTCAATACAACTGTAGGGTATCCCAATAATTTTATTTTTTCCTATTGTTCCTGAAGATTTCATAATACAAAATATATCATTTTGAGAGAATAAATTTTCTTGAACAGTAAGATTTTTCCAAATAATAAGTGTCTCACTATTGTCTAAGCCAATCTCGAGTATATTTTTGTAGCTTTTATTATTAAGATTTTCAAATGATAATATATATTCTAGGTGGAAATCTTCGGTAGATTCATTCAAATTCTTCAAGGAAACATAAGTAAATGCATACTTCAGTTGGTGCAGACTAAAAGACAAATTGTAAATCCATTAGTTGCCCATTTTGAAGACATCTACAATCATTTAATATACAAATATATACAACATGATAATTATCCATATTGTGTAAATAGCTCAATTTTATATGGATATCAAAAACATACTCAAGAATTAACTTGTGTAAAAATCACAAAACAACCCATACCTTAGTATTATCGAAGGAAGGTGAACATTTTTTTCCATCATTAAGCCTATACATTTATATCTATTATTTATTAAAATTTTGGAGAATTTTACAACCAATTTTTCAGCTACTTCATATATTTCTTTATATGTTTTCATTTCACTTTGTGCCGTATCATACATGATGATTCCAAGTTTATTGGAGTTTTTCAAGAAATTAAATGAATCTATTAAAGTACTCATCGTTCTGCTTTTTTAATATTTAAATTTGTACTTTCATCGGTCTACAACAACGCTGTTTGTAAGCACTATACCCACTAACACTACTACTATCCAGATAATCTCCTAGATAAACCATACAAAAATAATATAAAATTTAAAGAAAAATATTCAATAATTGTTTATATAAAATATCCATTCGCATTCTTCTTCTTTTTACAACAGTCACAACACAGGGGCTGTAGTCCATAGAGAAATGCGACAGCATAGAGAAATTTGTCCATGTACGAAAGCACCCTGGGGTCAAGCACACTTTTCTTTTTTTGAAAACTCATTATAATGACTTTTATCTCATTATAATGACTTTTTTCTCATTATAATGACTTTTATCTCATTATAATGACTTTTTTCTCATTAAAATGACTTTTTTCCCATTATAATGGCTTTTTTCTCATTATAATGACTTTTTTCTCATTATAATGACATTTATATTTTCCAGGTAAGTTAGGTATAACAAAGGTATTTTCGAATCTATGACATGAATCTTTTAAATGATATGGAGGAGTTCTTGCAAAAACGGAATATTCCCAAAGCTGTAATTGAGGAGTTTATTTCTTAATTACTTTATAACTAAGACCCAATAGAAAGTAATATGCAATATAATAGTCCACCATTTTTTTATTTGATAGAAATTCTAAGAAATTTAATTAATATAAATGATTTAAATAGAACAAAAATGATAATCCCAAAACATCACCTGAGAAAATAGATGTCATTATAATGAAAAAAAAATCAAGAGAGAAAAATAAGTCATTATAATAAGAAAAAAATCATTATAATGGGAAAAAAGTCATTATAATGAGAAAAAAGTCATTATAATGAGAAAAAAGTCATTATAATGAGATAAAAGTCATTATAATGAGTTTTCAAAAAAAGAAAAGTGTGCGTGACACCAGGGTGCTTTCGTACATGTGCGACAGTCTGCTTATGCTTTTATCTTGTATCCAACCTATAAGCTAAGCATCTCGTTGCCTATAAGCATGGTGTTATGGTGTAATAGCCTATAAGTAGGTTATCTATGGTTGGTTGGCGACCATAGATGGTCATAGTCAGCGACTGATTCCCCCAGAACAGAACGCATTGATATGTTAGCGGTTGTGTGGAACGATAAGAAGGCAGTAAGAAGAGCGAAGGAATTATATCTTTTCTGTAAGGGGGTTATTCTGTGGCCGTTGTGCCAGAAATCCTATCTAAGCAAATAGTTCTATGTTCTATGCCTTCGATCATAAATACGTTCCATGAAATAGATACGCGCTGATACGCGCGTAATACGTCATGGATACGCAAGCGCATTACCAAGCTTGGTCATCAATGTCATCATCGCTTCCTTTTTGCCACTGAAAACCACGCGAAGCACGATCAGTGATCTTGATTTTAGTTTTCTATAGTTTTATTATAAATGTAGAAAAAGGAGTGTAAATATCTGTGATGTAGGTAGATGTGCTCAAAATGAAATTTATGAAGTCGATGGTTTATCTATCCTACAATAATTCAAATTGAATTAGTTATAAACAAAGTTAAACCAAAATTTAAGAAAACGCTTCAAAGAAAAATGGCTGAAAAGATAGAAATACGTGTTAATATTTCATCAGAAGAACTGGAACAAAAATGCCGTACGTGTCTTAAAAATGATGGAGTACTAAACTTATTCTTAACGCGACATAAAGATGTTATGCTATATCATTTATTTCCAATGCTGTCGCTACCTGAAGTAAGTATTTCAATCTTCAAGAAATAGTACTAAAGGAGCTACTAGTTTCTGAGACTCTCCTCAGAAACTAAGTAGAAGTAAGGGGGCACAATAGATCTTTTACGACTTAGTGAATGTCACCCCAAAATGCATACATACAAACAAGTATTTCAATAGTCAATAAATTCTAAAATCAAATAGAACTAATAGTTGCAGGATTACTGTTCAGTAATGATAGTAGAATAAATGTTTACTTGGTAACAACATTGGGATTTATTACCAATAATAATGTATTTAAATATACAATTATTCGAAGCTTGAAATGTATTTGCACTCTACCTATCCGAAGGGAAATTATAGCTTACTAGCCCAGAAATATGGGTGAATCATACTAATAATACATGGTTACCATATTTTCACATATTGTGATTCTATATGTTACAGATAGAAAGCATATCACTCATATTTTTAAAATAATCACATTATCACAGGGTAGGTGTAGACATGCTTGAGAACTTCACTTGTTTTTAACATATTCAATTCAAGGAACAAATTATGTTGAGTATTGACCCCATGATATATTTTGAATGAGAAAGACAAAGAGCGGGAGTGAAGCTTTTTGCAGTATTTTTGCTTCATGCAGCTCCTGGATTGAAAGACTATAAAAATCTCTCAATAGGATGAATTTGATCAAACAGATATTTTTTTGCTAATATAGGTTTTGGTTTTCAGATGGATCCTACTGATAATCGACTACCGCAAAAAATATGTGGAATATGTGCAAAAGCGATTTTTGAATTTTATGCTTTTAAGGAACGTACATTGCAGACACAAGTAATTATAGAACTAGCAGCTGGAAAATTGCGTTATTTAAATATTGAAAAGCCAGATGAATCCAAACAAGGCGCTGGTGACGACATCATTATTCATGCAAGCTCTGAGGTATATAAAGTTAAAGAAGAAATTAATGACAATATAATAGTTGAAGAAGATAATACAGATCAAGATAGTAAGAATTTCAATAAAGATATTGCCAATGATATACAGAAGTCAAGTAATTTTGAAGCTCAAAAGGTCAGATCACCAGGGACTGTTGTTAAAAACAAAGATTCTAAAGTAAGAGGTAGAACAATCAAACTCACAGTTGCTAAATGTCGCTTTTGTAAAAAAAAGTTTAAAAAATATTCAGACTATCTTAATCATAGAATAGAAGAAAGAGAAAAGAGAATTAAAGTACAATGTCCAATTTGCAATGAAAATATAATGTCATATAGAATGGAAAATCACCTTTTAGTCCATAGAATTAAAGGGCACAGTACTGTTAAAGATCATGTGTATTTAAATGAAAAAAATATTGAGTTAAGTGAAGAAAAATCTAATGACATACATAAGACACAAATAAATATGATAAAAAATTCCAACAATCAACAAATTAAGAAAGATGTAAGTTATGATCATAATTATCTAGATGAAATGTCAATTGATCATGATTATAATATAGAAAACTGTGAATCTGTAGATAACATGCAAATTGATGAAATTAACCATTATACTTGTCTGATTTGTAATCTTAAATTTGAAACTAGAATAGAATACATAAACCACATGCGAAAGGAAAAAGAGAAAAGACAAAGAAAACCGTGTCTAGTGTGTAATGAAAAAATACCTTTATTTAGATTGGAACAACATTCTTTGTTACACAAAGATAACAAATGCAAAAATGCTGATTTGTTAATCGATGACCGAAATGGTGAATTAAGTTGTAGTGGCTGCAATGAAATGCTCAATGATGAAAACGAATTTGAGCTACACATACAAAATAGCCATGGCGCAAAAAAAATAAACAAGTATGCTTGTTCCGTATGCAACAAACATTTCAGTTTAGCCGAACTCAAAGAACACATGAGTGTTCATAACACTGATATGAAAAGATATATGTGCGAGGTTTGTGGAAAACAGTTTTTGTACCAAACTAGTCTGCGTTTCCATAAACACTCCGAAGTAGTAGAAGAATCTTTATGTGACCACTGTGGAAAAGCTTTTAGCTCAGAATTCTATTTAAGACAACACAAACGAAGAGTTCATGAGGAAGGTAAAAGTTTTGCTTGTCAGTTTTGTGGAAAGCTCTTTAAAAACAAACAAATTTTAAATATACACATGCGTCACCATACTGGCGAAAGACCCTTTGAATGTCAGGTTTGTGGTAAGAAATTCACACAAAAAACTCACCTTCAATCACATATAAGAGGGCAGCATGACCGAAAGGATAAGAATTATCAGTGCAAAACATGTTCCAGACAATTTTATAGCTCTGAAGCACTTGCGGAACATGAAGAGAGACATGATGATGTTAGTAAAATGCAAACAAATAAAAGGAAAAAAGATAAATGCGATGTATGCAACCATTTAGTTCTAGATCTAGCGGGTCATAAAGCATTACATGCTGCAGGTTATACTTATGTCTGTGGATTTTGTAATGAAGGTTTTACTGAGAGGTATGACTTAACCACTCACAAGATAGCCCTTCATTTCGCTAAAAGACGAACATTCACCTGCGATATTTGTCAGAAGACTGTTACTACAAGCCAGATGTTACAAAGTCACCGTAGAATCCATACAGGAGAGAAACCATTTCAGTGTAAACTGTGCGAAAAAAGTTTTACTCAAGGCAGTCACCTTAATACTCACATGAAATGGCACACCGGCGAAAAAGAATTCGAATGTGAATATTGTAAAAAAAGATTCTCCTTGAAAGGAAATCTTAAACAACATCTCAGGTCACACACTGGTGATAAACCCTATTGTTGTGAGGTATGTTCAAAATGTTTTCCTACAGCATCTAGCTTGAGAAAACATGTAAATATTCACTATAGGCAAAAAGTTAAACATTTAGAAGAGAATTCAATGTCTTCTTAAATTTAAGGCGTATTTTATAACTCTCTATGACGCACAGTGGAGCGAGGTATCGGGAAATGTAAACATTTGCAGTAAAATTTTATAACTTGTTTTTCCGCTGACCTTAAAAAAATATATTTAACGCATTGGCCACCACCGTAAGAGCGTTCCTTAGGTTCTCCAGGTGCCAGCGAGAGAGAGAGGCTCATAAAAAACGACGAAAAACAAATCAAATTTATACCTGATGATCTAATGGCACGAGAATTACTTACATTCCTATGTGCCAGTAGTATTATCGGTGATTACGAAAAGGTCAATGTTTTGTAGTTAAACGCATTGTACAATACAATCTTTTGTCAAACGTTGATGTGGAAACACGTTTGGGTCTCTTTTGAGCTTCTTTATTGCACTGTGTTGCAGCGGCTTCATATAATTTCGACTTAGGCAGGAAAACTTTTAATCCAGCAGAAAAGCTCGCTAACAATTCTTTATATAACGCTTTGTGTACTACTTCGAGCCCAATTACATGTGTAAGCAACTTGAAGGTTCCTAGTTATACAATTTTGACAGTAGGTGTCGCTCGTTTTCGCGAATAATGGTTAAGCAAAATATGCACTAGTAACACCGGTGATCCTAATGCACAGGTGAAATCTGTGATCCTTATGGCAGCCAATGTGTGAAAAAAGGATTCTCTTCATTTTAATTGGTATTAGTGGTTTATATTATAACCCCATAATATATTGAGTCGTTCCACTGTGCGATGTAGAGTAGACTCCGTTTCACATAAAAGGAACCCACTAGAAGTTTCAGTCGTATGTGCGAAGAAGCTGCACATAACAATATCTGAACATTAATATCGTCAAAGCATAAGTCATACGACTGCAACTTCTAGTGTGTTCTTCTGTGAAACTGAGTCTACCTAATCAATTAGGACTTTTTTTTCTAAAATTATTGTAAACTTATTATATTTAGTTACTTAGTAGTTTTTACTTTTAATGATTTAGTTATAAAAAAAATCTTAATATTTTATACTGTAACGCTAGGTTCTTGAATAAACTAATGATAATTTGTATGACATTTCACATTAAATTCTAAGCATGCACCAGCGTTGTTTTTTTCCTTACATTTTTCGTATTCGAAGTATCGTTAACCAATTGCTTCATAATTATTTATTCTATCTATCTTACAACCATCGTAAGAAGGTGGCATCTTCCGCCTCTTGCTCTGTGCGTTAAGGCGGAAGCGATAGTTTCTTTATATAGAGATGAGCAATGGGAACTGGCACAAAGGATCAAACACCCACAATAATTCCAGAATAACACGAACTCGCTTGTTAAAATGGGAAGTTGACAATAATTAATGACAACCAACCGTACAATATCCAGTTAAACTGGAAACATGCAGTCACAGGATGAAACGCTGGCGTAGGTACACTGATGGATCTACAGGGGCTGGAATACATGGTGCTAAACCCAGTTGCATCTGTATTCTAGGAGGAAACCTACGCTGTCGACACGTGTTTGCAAATGAACAACAAAAAGAATGTAGAAGCCAAAATATCCTTATACTTTCCGATAGTCCGGCAGTATTGAATTCCTTAACATGCCCCTAGATGTTTTGTCAAATTATGTACTGTGACATGTACACTTCTATAATGACATTGTTTAGTTTCTAAAAAAAACTTAAAACAATACAGTAAATGTGGCGATCAACTCTAGGCTTTAAATTGTTCAGGAATTTAAGAACTGTGCCGCTACACTGCTAAATATCTAACAATTGTTGGTAATGAATACCTACCCCACAAAAATATTGCAATATGCACTGACTCCTTTTCCTCCATTCAGTCAATCTTCACTGACCACCCAATTGTCCTGGCTTCCATCTCACATCGGCATTGATGGTAACGAAACTGCGGACCGCCATGCGAAAGAAGCTACCACTAATATAACGACCCAACACACATTGTCCAACTCGCAACCGACCTAAATATCCACTTCAAAAACTGTGCGCAATAGCACGACACCACTTCATGATATCCATCCATCCACTTCTCCTCTCTCCCTTAACTTCTTAATCCGGAGAGAGGCTACTATAATCAGAAGAATCAGTCATGCCAAACTCACACACGGATATTTGATGTCTTTAGGAAATCGTCCCGTTTGCCATAGATGTAATATGATATTGTGACCGTTAAGCACATATTGACGGACTGCAAACAATTTTCTTCTACATATCAACAATTTGATTTAAGGCATAACCTCAAGGAAATGCTCCACTGTCCTACCAAAATCAAGAAAGTCTTACAGTTCCTGGAAGGTACTAACCTATACCAAAGATTACAGAATAAAAATATAAGATGTTTCACTCGTTCGAATTTATCGCGTAAAGCACTGATGCCGCTGGTGACTTGGATGGTACAGTACGTCGCTACGTCCTTACTTGCATTTAATTTGGTATATTATACGGGGCGTCGCCCGTCGAGCGCCGTTAATTGATTGTTCGTGTTTTATATTTATGTTGTATAGATTTTTTAAATGTATTAATTAATTGTTGAAATGAGCAAAAAGTCATATTAATATTTTTCTCTTTAATTATAGCAAAGCTTAAACACTAAATATTTTGTAATATTTGCTAATACAAAATTACGGATTTATCTTTATAATAAGGATATTTATAAACAAGTACATTAAGCAAGAAAACACAAAAATTCAATTCTATAGCTAACCAAAGGGGAATTGGTCATTGGTCAGTTCCTTTTGAACGAATTTACTAAATTTTCTTTTCATCATCCATGTAATCAATTTCCTTCCAAATATTATGCAAGTCTCTATACCAGAGTCCGTATATATTTTACTCTCAAATGTATATTGAAAGATTTGAAAAACAATACACTAAATTTAACACATAAACCAAACTCCAAACTTAGTATTTTACAACATTTATAAAAAATTTTAATAAAGGTATCCTGCAGCTGCTTCTCTTTTTACTGTTTTAACCTTGTCAATCCAAAAAATACGCGTTATTTAAAGATCAAAATATAAGATTCAGTGGCCCTATTGCTAATGAGTATATTTAATTGAATTTGTGATAAATGTCTGCTAGATTATCAATAAGTATCACAAAATTACTAAGATGCTGGATAAAAACTGTGAATTGATTCATTTTGAAAAGTTTATTTTTTACTTACCTTTTCAAATTCATATCCCGAACATTTTTTGAAATAATTAACATTTAGAAATAAACCTTTGTGATAAAGAATCCTATTAATTTAAATATATATTTCTCTAATTACCCCTGTATAGCTTAAAATAAAATAAGCTTTTCGAACTTCTCTGGAATCTACCGGTCTCGTTATTGACAACAAAAGCGAGTCGTAAACATAATTTATGAGAGCGGCGTCCGTTTGGGACAGCAACTTGAATCAAACCGCCCTGGGGTGAAACATCTTATATTTTTATTGTGTAATCTTTGCCTATACCGTAAAATCTAATTTAAAATTTGTAATAATTATGTAAATATCTGTATTTATTTTTTCTGTGCCAATGACCAGCGATGCCGAGGCACGTTAGCTAAAATAAAAAAAAATACTCCTAAGATTGTTGAAAATGAAATTAAAACAAATTATGTTAATAGAATATATATTTAGTGAAATAAGAGACAATACTACCGATACATTGCTTAGCTTATCTAGCAGAAATAAATTTAAAAACTTATTAATTCAACATAAACTTTTTATACAGAATAATCTACTTTATTTTTGTAAATTATACATTTTACCAACGTTTTGTTAAACTTAGGCTAAGATGGATTTGAAATAAAACTAAAATATAATCTCCTCTTCATAGCCTTATAAATACAAATGTTTAGGCGTTAAAATATGATCCAAGGTATACATAAATTATTTTTCTTAAAGTTATGTTAATTCTAACAACTGTAATAATAGTACATATATTATAAAATTCGTGGTATCTATAAACTCAAAATTCTAATAATAACCGATTGAATTTTTGAAATTGGATAACAAAAATACATCTTTAAGCTTTATTCTTAATTGGAATTGGATTCTGTTTCATCTGTAAAACAATTGAACGCATTCGAGAAATATCTTTACTGCCCTGTTTAGCTTTTGGATTAAAATCACACAATTTTGCAATTCTTTCCCATTCTGTTCCAGGTTCTAGGTCATCATCTTCGGCAACAAATTGTTTTTCAGCATTCCTGAAAATGCAAAATAGATTGATCAAAAATATAGTTTTACACGTCAGTGCCTACGCATTAAAAAAATAATGTTTTCTTGTTAAAATCTAATTTTCAATTAAACAATTCAGAAAAGTTATAATGTGATTTAAGTAGGTTTGCATTCGGAATGACCAGGATATTCAAATCCCAGGCCCTCCTGACCTGCTAAAATTATTTGATCTGTTTTATATTTTCGACATTTTATGCCATGATGATAAAGTTACAAACTAAACAGGGTCATCAGCTTTGTTTAATTAAGCAGTGAAGCACAATAGCAAAACAATCCTTTATAGCAATGAAAGGATATGTGTGGTAAGTAGCAATGTTAAAAAATGAATATAAAATATATTGGATAATATAATATCACAGCCAATTCAATACCAACATAAAAAACAGTTTCGTATGCATTCAAAAGCGGTAGAGAGGTGAAAGATTTGCCTCGCTCGATAAAATAAAGTGATTTAAGCTCTTTTCTTGAATTCTCTCCTACTCCGCAAATGAATGAAAAAATATAAAGGATATTCTAACTACAAATAGTAAATAATTATATTTACCTGGCAGCATCTCTTTACGAAAGCAATGAAACATTAACACATAAATTAAAATACATTCTATATGCAGTATTTACTATCGATTTTGTAGAAAATATTAGTGAATCCAATCTTAATGTAAACTTTATACTGATGGGGCTAATAACTATTTGATTTGCTGATTTTATGGCCAGCACACAAAAGGCACGATATTATTTACAGTACAAGTAAACAGGCGGCATAAAAGCAATAAAAGGGAATGGGATAGGGATTGTATGGGTCAGGAGCCCCAAGTATCTTTCAAGCGGAAATTCACGACATAAGAAAGTGTCACCAGTTCAATATTGATGAAGGATATATAATGTCGAATAATGAAGCAGCCATTGAAGCACTGAATTTTTGAATAATTAGAAACTCAATGAACTAGGCGAGATTGCATAGCAATACATAATCTTAGAAGAAAAAAAACGAACGAACAAATAAACTGCATAGAACATTTACTCAACTTAAAGCCTGCAGATATCCTAAAATTCTTTCGGAAAATAGGTCTACTGGTCCCTGCCTTATTTTTACATTCAAACATTTTCAAATCTTTTTATGAATGCATTTGAATAAAAATTCTTACCGATTAGCAGCTTTTGTTTTTGAAATAGATTCTTCATGACTCCTATACCAGTCCTCTAATTCTTTCTTTGCTACTTCTCTCAATTCCTGTTTCTTTTTTTCTTCTTCTTTATCTACAAATATAAAACTAATATAATAACGATTGTTAATATCCGACAATGAATTGAGTATAAAAAGCGCGATAATTGTTAGGCATACCATGGTGTTGTGTAAAGTAGTGCGCAAAACAAATATCAAATTAATTTTTTCAACCCCAATTATATGGAATGTTCCTATAATTCCCCAACCTAAGCCATAATTATTTAATAAAATCAACAGTAATATCAATTTCTATAATTTACTCTTTATGGTGCAAATATTATTTGTGAAACTGTTTGAGTATTGTATGTTATATTTCTGTTCAGGAAATTGTTAATAAACAAAATCATATTTTTTGAAATATGCAAAAGCTCAACACTAACCTTTTTCTTCCAATCTTTTGATTTGTTCTTCTCTCCAAATTCTTATCGTTTCTGGTTCAACCCTGTCTTCTTGCCTCATCGGTGTTGGAGATACTGAAAGTATTGAAAATATTTTAAATTAATTTTAATCCACAGCTTTTATGAAATCATAATATCAATGAGCTAAAAACGTTGTAAATGATACTGCTCAACCTGCTGAACCTTTCATGAAACTTCTTAATGTGGCTTCTCATCGCCTAGTAAAAGAAACTGCACATTCACAAGGCAGTCACACCAGAGTAGGATGTGTAATATGTTAATAACTGGTTTTATTTGATAATAACTTTGTAGTTGTGAATTCACATTCATGTTCCTTGACATAACTTAGATATTGAAGCATGTTATATAGCAATGTCCATATACTTCAGGTTCTGTGGTCAGTAAAAAATTACCAGATCTGCATTTTTTAAAAGAATAAATAAAGCTTGATTTATCATTAAAAAATTTTCCTACATTTCTATTTGAAACATCTAGAACAGCAATGATTCAGGTAGAATGCTGTTAAAGTTTGCATCTCTACATTGTAGTATTTACAAAAGTATGGCAACACTGCATGAATAATTGATTTTTTATGTTTGTCAAAATTAAAAGTATTTCATAGTCACCTCATAGTTGTAATCAAACTACAAAACTACTGATATACTTGTGATATTTAAGGAAAACTAATTATATTTTTCTTACCTCCACTTTCTCTATATTCTCTTACAGGATCAAAATCAGCTTGAAAATCTGTTGGCAAAGAAAAATCATGCTGGTTTATAAACATAATATATATTATATTATAACAAAAAATAGTCAAATTGTGAATTCAATATTCATCTTAATCACATAACTTCAAGATACTACTTTATTCAACTTAAGGAATATAATATTATTCAACAGAATACTTCCATGACATGGATACAAAATTCCTAAGGAGGCTTGCTGTCTAACATATGATTGTTTCATTAAAAACAAAATCTATTTGTTGATTCCCCAAACAGGTTATATTTTGACTTATTAATGTAAATTAATATTTCAATAACCTTGGGACCCTTTCACAATATGGAACTATCAATATTGTAATATTTCTAATTATTTCTTCACTCTATCTTTCAATTTATACGGTACTGGATATGATTTTGCTTTAAAATTCTCTATCTTCTTCACCTCCATCCTATGCTCATACTTTTTAGCCACTCTTGGTTCCTTCGACGTTAATCTCTCATACATCATTAATAATTCTTTTGTGAATTCATAATATTCTTCATTACAATCTATCATATTACCACTCTTCTTTCCATCTGCTATTTCTTCTATATTCTCATAATCGAACTCTTCATTTTCATTTTTCAACTTTTCTTTTTTAATACCGTTTATCTTTTTCTTATTCTCCTCTACTTCATTTATCATTTTCAAAGGTATCCATTTTCCATTTAGCCTTATTTTCTTATCTTCATAATTCACTATTGCTTCATATTTTTCTAGTATGTCATTTCCTATTATCATTCCTATTTCTAGATTTGGGACTGCTAGTAATTGACAATTGATTATTGTTTCATCGAGTTGTAAATTTATATCATACAATTTATTTACTTCACACAATCTCCGATTATTAATACCTGTTAATGTAACCTTTGGAATTTTTATTTCCCTTTGTTTTAATTCACTAATTTCATTTATAATTTTTAAATCAATTAAAGATGTTTCGCTTCCTGTATCAATTAAAATTTGTAAAGTTTTTTCATTAATATTTCCCTCTATGTAAAGTAACCCATATAATTGTTCTAATTCTAATTTCTCATTTAAATTTATGAATTCTTTAGGGTGACATAATGCAAAACTTTGATATAGAAAGCAACATTTTAAAAATCCTGTTCGTCTTGTCTATTTCTGTCTTTGTCTGTGTGTGTTATTTTTTCGACTCTTATTTCTTGTCTGTCTTCGTTCCTTCTTTCTCTATCAACACTACCTCCTCTTTCATAATGTTGATTATTCCTTCCTGAATCTCTATCTTCTCTTTCCAGACTTCTAGTCATAGTTCTCCCATGTCTGTATCTCGTATAGTTAACCTGTCTTCTATTATTATTTTGATTGTTATATTGCCTATCGTTTGTACAGTTGTTTCGATTATATTGACTATTTCTGTTTCTATTTTCATAATTATTATAATTTCGTCTTTCTTGGTTATTTCCAAATCTTCCATTGTTGTAATTATTATTGTCATTATAATTCCTCCAACCATTTCTATTAACATCTTGTCTCTGATCGTTAAAATTGTTACTTCTCCATGTATTTTCATTTTGATTTCTGCTCCTCCTATAATTATTATTGAAACTTCCATTATTCAAATTATTCAGTCTTTCTCTATTTTGGTGGACTTCGTTCTGGTTTCTTTCTCCTCTTCTTCTCTCAATTCTTTGTAAGTATTGACATAAACTATCTATTGTCCTTATGTTCTGTATGGCAATAGTTTCAGTTATTTGATCTTTAAAGTGTCTTGACATGTATAACACAATCTCTTCTTCTTGTAGTCTAGGATTCAAATGTATCACCATTGAATACATTTGTAGTATGTAGGTATTCAATGAATTCCCCCTATTTTCTTCATACTTTCCAAAGTATAATCTTTCTCTTATCTTAGATTGCACGTTGTTCCCCCAAAAATAGTCTATAAACTTTCTTTCAAATTGGTCCAAGTTATTTATTTCTTCTTCCTTACTTGTAAACCAAACCAACGCATGTTGCTCCAAATGTTCTCTTATAATTTCTCTCATTTCTTCTACTTCATACTCTCCTCTCATCTTGTTCCTTAGCATTTTAATGAATGTTACCGGATGTATTTTCTTAAAATCCCCATCAAATTTAATATTACTATTATTTCTACAATTAATTATCCTTGTTTCCCCCGAAATCCTTGTCATTTCTCTTATTATTCTTCTTTCTTTCTCTTCTTGTTCTTCTTCCATTTTCTTCAAATTATCTTCCATTTCTTTCAGTTTCTGTTTATATTCTTTTCTCTCATTTCTGTTGCTGCCTTCTTCCAATTGTATTCCTTGGATTATTCTATTCTCCATTTGTTTAATGTCTTCTTCATTTTTATTAATTCTCTCTCCACAAGCTTGAAATTTTTGTTCACTCCTCATTTCTAATCTGTCTACCTTCTTTATCATCTCATCTTGTATACCTCCCATTACTTCTCCCATTTGTTCAAATTTTAAGTGAATCTTGTCCTCCATTTGTTTCCTATATCCATCTCTATCTTGTACCAATTCTTGCTTTAGTTGTTCAAACTTCTCCTCTAAATTTATCCTTAATTTTCTTTCTAAATCTACCATTCCCTTTTGTAAATCTGCGTTTCCTTTTTCCAATTTTTTGTTTAAATCTGCATTTCCTTCTTCTAATTTTTTGTTTAAATCTGCATTTCCTTCTTCCAATTTTTTGTTTAATTCTGCATTTCCTTCTTCCAATTTTTTGTTTAAATCTGCATTTCCCTCTTCTACTCTTGTCATTAAATTTCTTATCAAATTATGTAAACTTTCCATCTCATTTTCTTTTTCTTGTATTGGCATTTCCATTCCAATATCTTCTGTTGTTGATGTTGATTGTTCTTCTCCTTTTTTATTAGTATTGTCTTTTTTGTTCCTTGTATTTGGCATTGTATTGTTTGTATTTGTCAAGTTATATTTTGGAATTAAATGTTAATTTATTTTATTGTATATTTGTCTTTGTTAAATTATATTTTTGAATTAAATGTTATTTTGTTTTATTTTTATAATGAAATCAGTGTTCGTGTTGATTTATTTTTTGTAAATCCAATTTAAGTTTCAGAGTTTTGAAGGTTAAATTTTCTAGCCCCACGTTGGGTTCGACATTATTGTAATATTTTAATTGGGTTGGTATTTTTTTTAATAGCTAGTCGAATTCTTCAAACAAAAATTTAAAGTAACTATACCAATTTTTAAAAAAATAAAGGCGCCCAAATTAAATTATAATAAAATATAACAGAATAATAAAAATCTAAAAATAAAAAAAATACCAACCCAATTAAAATATTACAATATATTGTTAGATATGATGAAAAAAAATCTGTCTGGTAGTGGGTAGTGTTTTTTATATTACATAATATAAAGAAGTTGCATTAACAATAACTTTCTAGCAAAGTAGACATTACCTCTGAGGCATTGTTAGCTTGGTGTTTAAAATAAGCATCAACTATTTTACTTTAAGGCCAAGCAAATGTCGAGACACAGTTTTTGTACACCATGAACCTGTGGTCTAAACACAAAACTGATGTTATTTTTTATTTTTCGTTGGTGTATGTTGACAAAGATGATTGTATAAAAGCTAATTAAAGCCATTTGGTGTGGAAAAGTATGCAGAATCGAAGTTGCCGAATTGCAGCTAGTGGAAACTGTTAATAGTATTTGCTTGAGTATTTGTGGATAGGTTTGAAAATGGTATGTGTAGTAAATCCAGAGGTACAGACTGTGATGAAAATTATGGCACATTATGCCACAAATTATTTAGCCTGTTACCATGTAAATGGACCAAGACTTTTTGACAACATTGCAGTCTGACAACTAACTTCAAATCTTAACATTGCATGCAGATGCAGAACATGCAATATGAATAATCAAAAAAATTATTTTCTACATCTTGAAAAATATAGAAGAATCTATATAGGCATCAGTACTCTTCCACACTAAAAGAAGTTTGTGTTCTGAAGCTTACAAATAAATGCATTTTACTGCAGATAATACCTATAGGTAGGTAAACAATGAATTTTATCATTTATATTTTTGCTAGGTTTTGGAAATTAATAAAATGTAAATCAAGCACATAAAATAAGCTTTAAACATACCATTGAATTTTGGTTCCTCTAGACCATCTTGATCATTGTTTTCTACCATTTCAAAGCTGCTTGCCGAATTGGTTGGATCATCTACAGATAAGGCAAAATAAAAAAATACAACTACAGCTTAAAATTCTAAAAATGACAGGCACTGTTTAATGCAAAATATATACATGAACATGCCAGTAGCAAATAGATGAAAATAAAATAGGCAAAACGCCCCTTTTTGAACTTACCACCATTTAAAATTGGGGCAATAATTGCAGCCGGTTTTACCTCATCTTCAAGCCCAGCTAGCTCATCTTGTTCTCGTGCTAAAAATTCTGCTGCTGGATCTTCTTCAGCTGCTCCAAAGTTGTCTCCAAATCCTGACATTTTAATTTTTTCTATGTTTAACGTATAGGTGCTTATTGACCACTTCACACAAGTCGACCTATCGATGTCTGACAATCTGACACTGACCTGACAGCAAAGCAAAATAGTCGTTGACTTTGACACTCGACAATGACAATAATGACGGATCTACTCACTGCTGCCAAGCAAATACTATGGGTATGGATGACTTCGGCCAAAGACAACCTAGCTGCCAGCCGTGTAAGCATGGCCACCTAGAATGTGTAAGGAGTAATGATATAACCTATAACATATTCCGTTAAAGAAAAAAAAGAGACTATAACCTATAAAACGTTTCATACATTTGTGAATTACTTTCATTCGTATAAATTTTAAATAGAAAATGTCAGATTCTTTTGATACATTTTCCAGTGGGTTGAGCACATCAAAAGGAGCTGACAAAGAATTACAGGAATTCTTGATGGTTGAAAAACAAAAGGCTCAATTCAATGCACAAGTAAGTATAATATGAAAATTGCGACAAAATGAGTATTCATCATCATTCATAGTTTCGAGTATGTTTAATAAAAACAGCTCTGATTGTATAAATATGTGAATGTAAACAACATCAACCAAGTAAAAAATCCTTATATAAAATAAATCAAATGATCATAACATGTCGTAGCATATAGCCAGAGCTGTAGTTGTTGCTTCTTATCAAAAAATGGTCTGCTAGTGAAAAATATTTTTCAAAAACTTAGTAGTATGTAACTATTATCTTTGATAGCGACTAAGTTTTTTCAAAAGTCAGAAATACTTGTAAATTAAATATATTTCACATGGTTTAAATGAAAAATCTAATGCATTTAGCTTCCACTAAAATTATTTTTAGTTGATATAATCTGTAATGTGATAACACAATTATAAATAAGGGGGTGTGTGATATAAACTAGGCAATACTGGTTGAAGACACAAGGGACCTTTGTTTATTAATGTTTCAGGGCTTTGAAAGTAACTTAACTGATACTACTAAATTATTGATATGACAGTGTTTAGTTTGTAAAAAAACTTGATTACTTAAATTCTAACCTATCATTCCATAGGTGCTAAATTCTAAATTTGACTTCATTGTTTGGCAAATAGTGCGTATTGTGATGCTAATTCCATCTTATATTACACATTCATGGTTCAGGCCATTTAAAGTTTTGATGAATAAAGACTCCTAAGTACTTTGATATTGCTGGTATTTAGATATAACTTGTTATGACAAAAGAATTTATTATCATCCTATTGTAGGTATGTGCTTTGGAATGTTCTACAAATACCTATATACTGTAATTTCCACACTCTATAAATCTCTTAGTAAAAGTCTTCTGTCCGATTTCACCAACCATTTCCTAAAGATAGGTAATACCTAAATCAGATTTTGGAATGACAAAATAGAATTTACGTTTCACCATGCGCTAAAAAAGGAAATGGTTGGTGAAATTGGGCATTAGAGCTACAGCTACTAGCTTAATACTTTATATTTAGTTTCTTGAACAAACAAGTAATATAATTCTCAAGCGTTTTTAAATTCCGATGTATGTCTTTTTCTAACATAACTTTTAAAACATTTTCAGATCCACGAATTCAACGATTTTTGTTGGGAGAAGTGTGTAGATAAGCCATCAAATAAATTGGACAGTAGGACCGAAACATGTTTGACAAATTGTGTTGATAGATTTATTGATGTGTCTTTGCTGATTACAAATAGATTTGCTCAATTATTACAAAAGAGTGGGGGAATGTAGATGTAGTTGATGTCATGTAGTTTATATTATGTTGTTTGAATGTTATTTTTATTGGATGTAAACAATAAATTAGTCACAAAAAATGTTTAGTAATAAAAAAAACACCTTGAAATAATTTAATTAATTTACCAAATAGTCCAGAAGAATAGGATCATGATAATTCATGATCACATTTTATTTTGTATTCAGATATTACCAATTAACAACCAAAATGACTTATGTACCAAATAACATACAAGATAAAAATAAATTCTAAAAATTCAGAATTTTATTCTTACTATTGTTAACATTAAAAAAAGAATAGGCATGGGGGCTGCCCACATAGGTGAAAACACAATTGAATGAACAGCTTTTAAATTTATAATAGTCAAGAAAAGATTATTTCCCTTCTGTGTACATAAGAAAGGATTGCAAAGAAAATATATATTTTTTGAATCTGTGCTAATTCGTGTGGTACACTAAACACTACCCAATAAAGGAAAAAAGAAGAACCATAGAGCTCGAACTCCTTATATCAGAGATAAGTACTGCCACCATAATAAGTAGAAATGACTGATGACGGAATAAATGCTAGAGAGCGCCTGCCTAGAAGTTTTTTTGGCTTGGACTCGCGTCATTCAGCCGGTCGCATCAGGAAAAAATTATGTATAAACAAAAAGAAAAAAATAAATCTCACTCACGCCTATATACTAGAAGAAAGAAAGAAAAGTTAGAAAAGTCGTAGGAACCTAATGATATACAACAGGGATATAACAGGGTCACGCGCTTCTTGTCTAGGGGCCCCTCAAGACTTTCTAATATGTCACAAACAAAAATAAGGCCACAGAAAGCCTAGAAGTTATTTTTATATTTTTTTAAATCTTCAATGGAGTCGACCAAAACTTTCACGTAGGTGATCTGTGATCCGCACCATCACCCCTTCACCAGCATCAGAGCTTGCATAGAGAAATATATTTTATTTTGTCTATGGAAATTTCTCTATGACCACTTCATGCCATCTCACGATTCTCACGATCTCACTGTTGATTTGACATTTTATGACATTTATTGGTGTTACATTTTATAGGTTAAAATAAAAAACTTGAATATTATTTAAAAACAGAGTCATTAACAAACATATTTAACATGTCTGAAGAATTAGATTATGAACCACTAGAACCTTCATTAAAAAACGTGATTGACCAAACAACTTTAAAATGGATTTTTGTTGGTGGAAAAGGTGGTGTTGGCAAAACAACTTGTAGGTAGGTAAAAGGTGTTTTTTTATAAAAAGTCATTCTCTTAGTTTTAAATTTTATTTTCAGTTGTAGTTTAGCCGTTCAATTATCAAAGGTGAGAAAAAGTGTTTTGATTTTATCCACAGATCCTGCTCATAACATTTCTGATGCGTTTGATCAGAAGTTTACCAAGGTTCCGACCCTTGTAAAAGGATTTAATAATTTGTATGCCATGGAAATTGATCCAAACGTAGGGTTCAATGAATTACCAGATGAATATTTTGATGGTGAACCTGATGCCATGAAAATGAGTAAAGGTAATTTTACAGCAAAAAAAATTGTACCAATTCATAGAAAACTTCTTGAAATATTTATAATAATATGGTAGAAACTGAATAAGATTCACACAGCAACATTATTTTTCTGAGGAATATGTGGTAAAAGTGAATTGATTCCATATGCAATATTTCATTTTATTTATTTTTGTGTTTATTATGTCCATATTTCATTATGTGTCGGAACCTTTTTCTTGATATAATTAATTTATTTCCATTTCTAATGTTTTTCATTTAAATTTGTAACTAAGTAAATTTTATCGTTTTACAATTTTATTTATGAATATATTTCTAATAAATTTACTAATAAATAAACTAAACAATATAAAATTGATTAGAAAGATTACGTGGAATGTGAAACATTATGCATGCAATCTTTTTTATTTCTTTATTAATAACATATAAAATGTATGGAACAAAAAGCTACTAGATAAGGGTCAAACTACATGGGAGCTCATTAAAACCATCGAGACTCCTCTCATTAAAGGGATTATTGGGCAATAAATGCTATTATTATTATTACATTTTTTTTCAGGAATCATTCAAGAGATTATAGGTGCATTCCCAGGTATAGATGAAGCTATGAGCTATGCAGAAGTAATGAAATTGATAAAAAGTATGAATTTCTCTGTAGTAGTATTTGATACAGCACCAACTGGTCATACTTTACGTTTACTATCATTTCCTCAGGTAGTAGAAAAAGGACTAGGAAAATTATTGAGACTCAAGTTGAAAATATCACCTTTGATTTCACAAATAAGTGGTCTCTTAGGCATTCCTGATTTCAGTGCAGACAGTTTTTCTTCCAAAATGGAAGAAATGCTAAATGTCATTAAACAAGTCAATGAACAGTTTAAAAATCCAGATCAAACTACTTTTGTGTGTGTTTGTATAGCAGAATTTTTATCTTTATACGAAACTGAGAGGTTGGTCCAAGAGTTAACAAAATGTAAAATTGATACCCATAATATTATTGTTAATCAGTTATTATTTAACAAAAACAATACTGAGTGTAAAATGTGTGCTTCCAGATTTAAAATTCAGGAAAAATATTTAGATCAAATTAATGATTTGTATGAAGACTTCCATGTTATAAAGTTACCACTTCTTGAAAAAGAAGTTAGAGGAACTGAGAGTGTAATGAAATTTTCTGAAAATCTGATAATACCATTTACTGGATAGTATGTTAATATATTTTAATATTGTTATTGTGCAAAATTAAAAAATAGGATACTCTTTTGATGGATCAAACTATTGGAAAAATATGGATCCTCTTTAATTCAATAAATATGTTGGTGAACATGTATTTTTACTTTTATACTAGTCCAGTCAAAAGCTTTATAATTTAGCAAACTAAGAGATTCTTGTAATTTGATGACTTGAATTTATGTTATTTTTCCTCATGTTAACTTACTTTCTGCAATAAAGGTAATTATTAAACTATACTTTGCTTGATTGCTTACAGTGAAGAAAAAAGTACAGTATGGCAACCTCATTCCTTTTATCGTAAATAAATCGCATACAATGTTAATGATAGGTTTTCACTATAACAAAAGGCATTTGTTTCTCACCTAAACATTTACCAGTATTTTCTGTATGTGGTCATAGAGGTGATAAGACCATAGAGATACTATGTCATTTGTAGTCCTAATACAGCATCCTATAGAAATTTACAGAGTATGTCAAGTTTGGTGGTGAACGTTTTTCTCGAAAAGGTTTCACATTGACATGTTGTGTTTTGCATCTAGACCAGTCATATAAGCGTTGAATCGTGCTTGTGGGTGAATTTTCTCTATTGGGCGGAGAAGAATTCAATGAGACCTCTTGCGGAAAAAATGGTAACTGTCGCAACGAGTAAAATAATTCGTTTAGCATTGTTTTTGTATTATATGCAAGTCAACTATATTACCGTAAATTCGTACTTTATTTGTTCAATTTTCTGTCAGTGACAAGTTTAAAACTGTGTTTTTCTATTTTAACTCAACTGTCATCAATTCTGAGGTAATATTCTTATATAATCAGAGATATTATGGAAGAGGTTATGTTATTCTATTTTTTGTTTTCATTGCTGATCAGATTTAAAATGTTTCTCAATACAAACGTATCTTCCCTGCAACTTTTGTAGATGTGACTATATCAAAAATCAAATAAAAACACGAAATCAGACCTAAAACTAAACAGTTAATTGAACGCTTGTTGTACTTTTCACAAATATCAAGCATACCTATCACTCCAAAAATAAAAATATTAGGAGTCAAAATTTAGTTTAAAAACACAAAATACTAAAGCACAATCAAAGAAAAAGCAAAAGTTTTGCAAAACCCACACTGAAAATAACTAAAACAGCAAAATAAAACCACTTGAATATCAAATTGCTTATACGGCTGTTTTACTCATTGCTAAGATGACATTGACATTACAGAGCACCATCTATCGAATTCTACTTTTCCCAATATCGCATCCATTTCTCGCGCCCATTTTTACACAAACTTCTCAATTCGTTTGCTTTTTATCTCAGTGGATTGAATAAAGTAGAAATGGTTTAATTAATATTTATAATGTGTTCTTTCCTAGATTGTCCTTCAGGTGGCAAATCTGAGCCTTTTTAGGTAAAGTACAACACAACAATATTTACTTAGCAGTTTATTTTCAATATGTACAAAATTAAAAATTATAATAATACATTTTAAAGCATATTTTAATAAATTAGAACAAATTAATGTGCATATAAAACTTACATTTTTCCAACATGAAATTATAGTGTACGAGCTCCCTCTCTAAGATGGACCCAATCAGGTAATCTATTTTCCTTGAAATAAATTTCTTTAGTAATTGCCTTCATATTTAACAGCTCTGTGGCGCCATAAATTGCACCTGAAATTGAAAAATGCCATTCAGTGGTTCAAAATAAATAAACAAATATTACCTCCTAGCCATGCAGCATAATTTTCTTTACAAGGAGGAGTATGAAATGCAAAATTATTCAAATGAAGTTTACTGTAACGTTCAGTTTTTAATTGATGTTCCAATTCCTCCTTCAATCTCGCTTTAAAACCTTGTGCCATCGTTGTACCGCCAATGAGTACCAAATTTTCAGAAAGTTTTTGTCTAAGATTTATATCTACTTGCAATATTGCATCGAGTATCATTGTTGATAGACAAAGGTGATCGTTGTCTTCTTCATAGAGAATTTCAAACGCCCTTTCTCTTACTTTTCCTGAGATAGTAATGCTATCTGTCCCTCCTGCAAAATCAAAAAACACCTATGATAATATTGCTAAACCGTTGATAGATGTTATCATAACTTCTTTGGAATCTGGAAAGGTTCCAGATATCAAGGTTTCCACCATTATACCAGTTCCTAAAGTTGCAAAATCTAATAAAGCTTCTGATCTTAGACCAATAAATATGCTTAGCTGCTTTGAAAAAATCTTGGAAAAAGTAATCTATGAACAAATTGTTGATTTCATAGAAAGAAACAAATTTTTAACCAAAGTCCAATCGGGTTTTTGCAGTAAGCATTCATGCGAAACTGCTTTACAATGTGTCCTGGATGATTTGAAAGGAAATCTTAATAAAAAATATATAAATGTCGGTGTATTTCTGGACCTCCAAAGGGCGTTTGAAACGGTCGACAGGAATAGACTCTTAAAGAAGTTAGAAAGAGCAGGGTTTAGTGGTACAGTATTGGAATGCATTTCAAATTATTTAACAAATAAAAGACAAAAGGTCAAAATTCAAAACTTTGTGTCTAAGGAGTTGGAAATAAAACGAGGTGTACCACAAGGAAGTGTCCTAGGTCCCTTACTTTTTTTGATTTATATCAACGATATTGCAGATATTCAGACTCAATGTTTATTTCACTTATTTGCAGATGACGCATTCATTTACTATTCTTCTCTAAATATAATAGATACTGTTACAATTATTAATGAGAGCTTAGAAATTGTTTATAGATGGTGTTGTGCTAATTTATTGAATATCAATTGTAAAAAAACCAAATCCATCATAATTGGTAATGAGCAGCAATATAAAGTATTTGCCGAACAAAGTCTTAAAATAATGATTGGGCCTTCAAAGATTGATATGGTAAATGAATTCAAATATCTTGGAGATATTTTAGATCGACAGCTTAAATTCAAACAGCATGCAAACCATTTAATAAAAATAATATTTAAAATAAATTATCTTTTCAGATGTTCACAGCATTTAACAAAGTGGTCAAGGCTGGTTTTATTTAATTCTCTAATAATACCCCACTTCACTTACTGCTCAACAGTATTATATCTCTTGAATCAAAATGAGAGAAATTGATTCCAAAAATTACAGATTAGAGCTATGCGAATTATATTATCATGTCCTAGATTGACACCTACTGTAGAGATGCGGACATCTTTAAACTGGCTCTCAATTAAAGATATGTTCCTTTACCATACTCTAATTTTTATATTTAAAATTAAAATAGGACATATGCCTGACTAACTCCAACTAAGAATTACTTACAACCATCATGTTCACATCCACAATACAAGGCTTAAAAATGATTTTTATAGTAGGACTGTCAAAACCAGTCATGCTCAAAATTCAGTATTTTTCAAAGGTTTACAGCAATTTAATGACTTGCTAGAAGAACTGAAGAGTTTACAAACAATTATTGAATTCAAATGAAAACTAAAACAATATTTGCTAGTTATAAGCAGGTTATTTTAGGTATTGAGGTATTTATTGTTATTATTATATTATGTGCTGTTTTGTTTTTCATATGACTAGAGTTAGATTAATAACTTTTATTTATTATTTATACATATATTATTTTGTGGAACTGTATTTACTTTGTATTAGTTGTTTTTTGACTAAATAAAACATTTATATATAAAGACTAAATTTCTATACCTGGTGTGTATCTAAGATATGTTCAATACATGCTGTTAAATATAAAACTCTTCAAATTAAATGAATTCTTACCTATAGGATATTTTACATCAGGACATGCTGTGATGTCTGGTTTAATAAGTGCTAATTGTTCCGCCCTAATCTTTTCTGTCACAAAACAGCATCTTACTTTGATATCTTCCATAATGTCTTCCGATAAAGTTTGTATTCCTGTATTGCTACTGCTAAGCATTGTTTTTAATTTGCTAAAAATAAATTACATTGATTAGGGATGTTATATGTCAATTGATAAAGGAAACTCTGGAGGTTAGGACAATAATATTCTCCTCATGGTCCACAATATATATTTACTGTCTTGGATACTGCTATTGAGTATTGGTGAAAGAGAAAGAAACTTGCCAGGTCTCAGAAAACAACAGCCACTACATGGGAGAAAAGTGATCTACATAGTGACAGCAGCTCAAAGTACAAGGAAAAAATTAATACATATGTTGCTTTCGTTTATTTGGGCTTCAAGCACTTGTGCTTGACGCCTGTCGTCACGCCTTTTAAGCAAAACGAACACGGTTTTTTAGGATCCTCAAAACCACTTGTCATGTACCAATGCCAATGAATTTCCTGTGTTGTTAGAAGAACAGTTTTCTATTATAATGTTTTTGATAATAAAATTTTGCATATTTAGATATTTTTAATAAGGTTTAAATCGTAATCGGCACAATCTTAACCTTTAAATAAACGTCAAACCGGTCAAACGTCAAATATTTAAAGTCCTTGGCTTGAAGCTCATACTTTTCAGTATGTGCTCAAGGGGCAAGGGGAAGGTAAGATTAGGCGTCACGCCCAGTAATAAACGAACGAAATTTAGTCACTATGAGCTGCTACTAGCAGCAAAAAGTAAATAATTGAAAACACCTATAATGGTCAACACAGGCTGGATTGTTTTGAGTGGCTCACTCTCTATAATAACAGTAATTAGTTCACATTTGGAATTGAATAGAGAAAAAGACATTTTTGAGTGATTTTATATTTTTACTTTTGAATATGAAGTGCTGTCCATTCATACTGTAATAATTAGCTCATTATTAACTCTGATACTCTCAAAGGAAACAAACCTGAAACTGAATTTATATCACAACAGTTACCTATGTATAGCTTCTGCTCCTAAAGGTAACGCTTGCCATGCTTGAATTAATGGCAAACCATGACAAACTGGAATAACTACTGCTTCTTTGTATCCTATATCAATCACCATTGCAGTATCCACAGCTATATTGGCCAAGCTTACTAGATGGGATGGTAAAGTTAGCATCATTGATATCTCATAATGTGAAAATAATACCTACAAATAATATATGAGCAATGGGCAAATATGAATTATTTTCAATTATTCTTTATTCCAATTTACAAAACACTTGTATATAGTCACTAATATATTACCTTTGCTAACGTTTCTCTGAATAATGTAGGGCATAATAATGATTCTACAATAATGACTGGTTTGTCTTTTGGACTTAAAAGAGCATATTTAAAATAAATTATATGTAAAAATTCTACAAGTAGATCATATAAATCTTCAGATGATTCATAATCCCAAATTTTTCTTAGCTGTCCAGTTTTCTTGCACCTCAATACAGATTTGATTATTGTTCTAGGTGCAAATTCGCCAGCAAAACCAAACCTGCAAATTTTTATATTATTAATATTAATATAATACTTGAGAAATGTGTTGAATCTTACTTTGTATACGCAGCTCCTATATCAAGTACAACAGTTAATTTGTCACAACTTAAACTTTCATAAATAGGCATTTTCAAAATTATTATTAAAAATTTATAAAACTATAAAGCACACATAAAATACTTGTATTTTATGAAAACACAACAAGACAACCCAGGTGGTGCCATGCATGTGCCATGCCAGACATGTGCCACTGTGCCAGAGCAGTGCTGCCAGACGTGAGGTAAGAAATTATCGAGCAGCGTTGACAA
>CAJUYH010000899.1:71977-112005 GCA_910591685.1 Galerucella tenella | reverse complement strand
TTTTTTGCTTATAATTGGCCATATCTTTGTAAAACACCCTTAAAATATATTAGAGAGCTATATGTTTGTAACGGTCTCGGTGAGATCTTTCCGATTTTTGTACAAAACATAGTACGTTCCATTCAAAAAAATGTAAGTTTGTGCTGCTACGTGGTTTTGGAACACCCTGTAGAATCGAAAGTTTTTTTTAAATTTATCCTCAGTAACTATATTAGCTCGCACAAAACTATGAAGTTCTATCTGTCACCACAACGATGTAATCCTCCGATGTTTGAAGACTGCCCCACCCTGTATATAAGTGAGCAATGGAAGCAGATACTTCTCAATGGTCATTTGCAATTTCCATAGAAGTCTCAATGCAAGGTAGGCATATGTACAGTCCCTCATTACCTACCTTGTATAATATGTAACTGCTTTATTATAATAGCAATATTGCCCAAAGGTTGAATTGAACAATTTTTCCCATTCAACTCTTTGAAATAAAAATGTCATCCTGTTCATTTCAATTCAGCTATCATCAATTATTCTGGTCCACTTTTACAGCTTCTCTGCAAAAGCGTCCGTATACTTACTATTAAAAAATAGTATTTTGTGACTGCATAACCACATGCGGGTAGATTTAATTTCTGAAAATTCGGCGGGGCTATTGTGGGAATTGCGGAAATATCTGAGCATAACATAATTGCAATAAGCTACGATTCACGTTGACTAACCCAGCAAACATGTGACTGTGAATTTTGAACATGTTTTGAAATATTCATCCCTTCCTGTGGATATTAAATAGCTGCCACATTATCACACTCCTTTGACCACAGCAGCTAACCCATCTCCATCGTTTAAACTGTCAATGAAACTCATACCCTTTGCACCCTTTATTATGAACGGAATGTTTATTATTCATATAAATATTCCAATTTTGGAAGTAATTTAATATTTTTCGAATGTTTGTAGCAAAATATTCATTCACATTACTGAAGGTTTTATTGTAGAGTTTTGAACATTTCAATACAATATAACTGAAACTTTCGGCGTTTTCTCCGATTTTTGAACTAACCAAACTAGTGGACTGGTGATAAAATCTGGCACTGAGTCATTCAGGTCATTCAGGACATTCTGGTTGATGTACTGAGAGGGACTTATAGAAGGATATACTGAGGCCCGAGTGAGGTCCAGCTACTGAGAGGTTGTTCCACCCTCCCAATTGATCAAAACAAATCAAAACTAGCCTCAGGAGGAATGAATTTCTTTAATTTGAGTTGAGCGGCGCTTGGTCACTATCGTTATCGTTGTTCGAATGACAGCACTCAAACTGCAATCAAACTGTGAAACGGAATTAGTTAACTGAGAAATAGACTTCAATTATCGTCTCTTCATTCACAGGTCAGAGTAAAACTATCCCACAAAATTCTGATCGCGTCACTTTTATGAAGAAATTTGAAAATAAGTCAAAAATCATATGGAGCGGGCTCATATGTAGACTTTATAACTTCAACCACCTCACCATGCTTACCTTGCTTGGATTCTTCTGTACAAGAGGATTACAAAAATGTATAATACGGAAGTGGGAAGTTAATCATTTGAGAGATACGAATGACTCCAATGCAAAGTATGCTTTAACTGCAGCACTAACTTTACCTAATTCAGTAAACGACGTTTTGCTTGGGAGCAGAAATATAGCCACCAAAAAACTGGTACTTGCCCTTTTTAAATAAGGTGTCAAATGGGTAGCTTAGTTGTCATAAAAATTTTGAATACTCCGCAAGATAGAATTGAAAAATTATGGGATTATACTACGAAAACAATAAATCTGCAAGAGCCACTAACCATTTTTATGCAGCTTATCTCGAAAGAACTGCCACACATAAGTAACTGAACTAATGCTTTAAAATTTTGAAATAGGATCAGTTGCCAATGAAAAACGCCAACCATAACGAGTAGTTATTAACGAGGACATGGAAGTTGCCGTTTTACGACAACTTACCTCAGAAGAACAACAGTCAATACCACAAATTTCTAATACAATGGGTGTTTCTTGCAGTAATGTTTTCAAAGTTTAACATCAATCCAAACTCCATCCTCACAAAATTGAATTAGTCGTAGAGCTATAGGAAGATGATTCCAACCGCATCTAGGTACAGTTTTGTGAACTGATGAGTGAACGACTGCACGACACTCCTACTTTATTATACAATGGCTGCTTTTCTGACTATTGTCCATTTTCATTAAATGGTGAAGTGAGAACACAATTGTAGATATTTGGCTAAAAATCACCCACAGGTGATGCAGAGGTTTCTTAGTAAACACTACAAATATTGAACGTCTGGTGTGGTATTTTTGGTGTATATTTTGTCGGACCATACTTTATTGGAGGATCCTCGAATGGTGAGACTCATCTACAATTACTTGATAAGTAGGGCTGTTTTTAAGCAAGTCATTCACTGCTCGGTGGAAAGGTAGACGAGTCACAATGATGGAATGGCCACCTAGGATGATTTGGTAGGACTTAAAATGTTACTCTCATCAGATTATCCGTAACTCCCAACTTATCGACTTCTCACATTTTTGTAATACTCTTGTGAAGGAAAATCCAATAATGCATTGATTTCCAGGTATTCCATTGAAAAATGGAAGGCGGGCCATAGGTCATGGTGGTTGAGGCCATAACGTTCACATGTGAGCAAAAAAACGTCCACAAATCGACGTTAAATAGCAGAATGGAAAGAAAAGAAAAAAAAGGAACTTCAGAAAAAACCCGATAAAAAATACACAAGCCAATGGTCAACAAAACTTCGAACATATTGCAGAAAAACTTGTGATTAAAATGTTCACAAATGAAACTGCGGATGCAGAGAAAATATTCTCTGCAGTTATAGAATGAATTGGAATTGATTTGACAGATTTCAGAAAAGCTTGTTGCCAGACAATAGGAATGAAAGCCCGGAGTACTCGACTATAAACTTTCACTTCTATAGGTTAGTCTGTTTTGTGTCCAGATAGAAGTTTTGTCGCTTTTGTGTTCAATGGAGTAAAATATCGCGGCTTTGTCCCGTGTGAATGAACCTCAAGGCATCACCAATCTGTCAAATTGGATCTAATAGTAACTCCTGCTAATACAAATGAAAACGATTACTATGAATTAAGAGAAAGTGAACAAACATAATGATCCACCCTATCAAGGTAAAAAGGATAGCTAATATTATCTGCTTGAAAATCACCAAATTCAAATACACTTCCAATAATAATTCATAACAACGAATGAAAAAACGTGCAATGAACGAAATTATTCATACTATCTCATGAAAGCTTTATAACGCAGTTGTCATTAACTGGGCTGATGCATTAATGTCTACATAAAATAATTTATTATTTCACAGTAGTTTTAATTAACTTTATTGCATAAATCTATATAGAAAAGTTGCCTTGTTAATTTCATTACTCTGAAAACTTTTGAGATTCAGCACTCTGACAAAACTTCGTGATATGAAAGAACTGAAGCTATGCAGGAAAACAACCAATGTGAGGTGAGAAAAGTCAATGTCAATCTTTCAAAGGAAAAAAAAAAGAAGTGGTAAGTATAATTTAAGCATCGACCCATGTGCTTCTAGGAAAAACTGCTGATCAAAATGAGCACTGCCAATTCAATACCAGTATATCGATATCATTTTTTTCACGATCCAAGAAACTCACCTGATCTGAGATTAACCGTGACAAGGTATTTATTTTGTTGCCGGATAGTTGATTATTACCTGAAAAGTCCGGAAAACGTCACAATTTTATTGCATCCCCAGCCTGAGTCAAGTCAAGTCAGTTTCTGAGATCGTGAGAAGAGCTATACCAAGTCTAGGACGGTACTTTTGATTTATTTCGCTTTGAGTCGCAATGTTGAGGTAAATATAGATTCTTCAGCTCATACCAAAAATAAAACCTGTCAATAATTCATGAAGGGCGTTCCATGACAGCAATGGGAAAGAAGTGAGAGCGTACAGGTTATGTCGAAATCATGTTACCACCTCATATAGACTTTCTTAAATCAGGCCGCCGTTCCGGAGATCACATTCAGTTTCAACTTTTCATTTTAATACAGCTCATGTTATTTGAGTGAGGGGCAGTAAGGGGCAGAGTAGGAATGTACGAGCTAGCAGTCATCTTACTAGCGAGAATTCACGACATAAAAAAGTGTACTCAGTTCAATATTGATAATAGTTGATCGGTCACCCATGAAACATGTACTTACGCTTCATTATTTCGATTGGAAGCCGTTTCTATCATCAAGTTTAATGTGAAAAATAAATACATGAGGCTATTGTCAAAATCCCAAAGTTGGTAATCGAAGCTACAGGGACGTTGAAGTCTTAGAATTCTCACAAAACTGGAACAAGTCATTAAAGAAAGCCACGTATTTGTATGCATTCCTCTAGTACTACTTGATCATAAAAAAAAACATGGCATACACAAATCCAAGCGATACTGTGCGTTGATAAGCGAGAGTTGAAAATGAAGAAAGAAAAGAGAAGAGAAAATTTGAAAAAAAAAACAATTGACCAATGTATGCCAAAGGTTTTACTACCTTAGATTAGATTAGATTAGAATTGGAGTGGCTCTTTGTCCTATCCCACTGCGACCTTTGCAGATCTATTGTGGTCCTCCCCATATTTAGAACTCAATATCTAGCTTTATCCTTTTTATTAGACTTAAAAGCCTGGATACCGCCTCCTTTGCGTAGCTCTCTGCCCTCGGTTTTTCTTCTCCGAGTGAGTGAAACTGCACCCTTGCTAGGCCTTCGCACTCACAGAGTATGTGCTCCGCGGTTTCGTCTTCTTCCTGGCAGAACCTGCATAGGCTGTCATCTGCAAGGCCAATTGTGTGCATATGTTTCCTCAGCCTACAATTTCCGGTCAGCATACCCACCATCATCCTCGTCGTTTCCCGACTTTGATATAGTAGGTAGTGTGACAGTTTTGTCGAAGGGCTTTTAAGGAATAATTTTGCGTGTCTTTGTCCTGGGGTTTCATACCACCAGCGCAACAACTGTTTGTTTATCCATTTGTGGATGCTCTCTTTACTTAGGCATTTTGCAATTCCCCAGGAAGGTTCTGGCCCTATCATGACCTCCGTTGCTCCCTGCTTGGCTAAATCATCAGCTTTTTCATTGCCTTCCACTACCTTAGTAGATTTTCAAAACATTAGTGGCACACATTTCACGGCAATACTTCATTTGTTAATAATTTTTGATGTCGCCTGTATCGTCGATTAGCAAGCTTATTCTCCTTGCTTCTATTTGAAATAATAAGACTCACATTGGACCTGAAATGGTATTCATTATTTTTCATCCGTTTACTTTTAATTTATCTCCTATTTCCGTCATAGTTATCTTTTTGCTGTAAACATTGTTATGGGCCTTTTATTGCTCTGTATTATGTTCATTTTGGTTTGTTCATTCAATATATATATTGTAATATTTTAATTGGGTTGGTATTTTTTTTATTTTTAGATTTTTATTATTCTGTTATATTTTATTATAATTTAATTTGGGCGCCTTTATTTTTTAAAAAATTGGTATAGTTACTTTAAATTTTTGTTTGAAGAATTCGACTAGCTATTAAAAAAGAACAATTTTGACTCTCTCTCCCAAGTTGCGGTTCCCTCAATTAAAGTCTGATCAAATGATTTAATAGTTTTTGAAAAACGTTTATTATATAATTTTTATGTATTTCAATAAATTTAAAAAAAACAAACTTTGAAGAATTATTTCCCTGCTTTATAAACCTTTCTTTTTTATAAAAAAACTCTATTTTCTCTTATTATCCTCAGCAACTAAATATTCCGTTTCCTTATCCTTTTATTATTTATTGATTTGATTATTATTACCTACCCTTTATTATTATCTTAAAATTCACGTTCCCCTCGTAATACAAATAGAATGATTCGAAACTTGAAACTTTGAACATGCGCACAGACTTTACCATGTGTTGTTTTAGATTGGAATTACGTGAAAAGGAATTGTTTAATTGCTTTGGATTATCTGAATTATTAAGGTAAGCTTCCTTTTTATTTATAACTACTAATATTAAAAAACTTAACTAACTTATTATATAAGAAATATGCAATTGCAAAATGAATGTTTTTACGATGAATAAATTTATAGGTTATCTACTTTCAGGAACTGGAGTCTAATAAATCCTCTTCTCTGCTATGTGGGATATAAATTAATTGGATTTGATTGCTGATTTCATACACACTATTATAGAAAGTAAACTGAACTTTCTCAGGAACAAACTGCATACAATATCCTTTGAAATTTCTGGGATGCTATCTCCAGTCAAGGTTAAATATAGGTCAAACAAAGCTTACCGCTTTCTAGAAGATAATCAAATGATGAGATCTCTTACACGGTTAGTACTCTTTGCTTTTCTATTAGTTTGGTATGATTTTGAGGCACTTTACTTTATATTTTTCAATTTTTGATTTTTCTTCTTAAATTTCTGCACCTTCCACCTTCTTGTTCCAAAATCAACAACTTTCAATTTTTTTCTTGTTTATCCTCTCACAGGCGACTTTCCCTGTGATCTAATTGTCTTAGTGTCATTTTTTAATTGACTTCTATGGATATAAAGGTCCTTTCACATGTTCATTATATCAATGTTCCTTATTAACTACACTTTTTTTTAATCGGTTGATTCATTTCGCGATTAATCACTGTCACTTCACTGAATTTTGAGATGAGTTACATAAATCTAATTTAACTATACTATCTATTACATTTTACCTAACATGTATCAATTATAATTTATTTATTTAAGGTTTATAAAGATATTTTATGTTTATTATTTATTTGTTTTAAATTGTTCTCTTTTTAAATTTAAATTGATTCCTATTCAGGGTGAATTGATTTATTACAGGGTTATTTTCTTTAATTACAGATTCTTCGCCTTAAATTGGATTCACCTGCTTTCAGATCATCACAATATATATATATCACTTTTTAATATATTACTGTTTTCTTGGTACGCTCAGTTTGTTGCCATTATTATTTCTTCTATGTCCGTAATTCTTTCTCCTTTATTATTCACCATTATATCCAAGTTGTAAGGGCTGAGTATCCCAAAATATTATGGAGACGACAGCTCCAGTATGAATACATTGCTGACTGAGTTGAAAATGTTCATATGAATTACTATCACTTTTTTGGGCAAACCTATACACTGCCAATATTGCATTAATTTCGGGATACCCTGTATGCACGTCTTTGGAATTAGGAACATTCATATTTTGATGCATTAAATTACACTTTCAGTTCAAATCACATGTTATTATATGCGATTTATCTACGGATATGTTTAAAACACTTTCACCCGTATTTTGTTACATCACCTCCATCAACAGCGAGAGTAGCTCTTGACAAAATTTTGTTGAAAATAATCGGGTTAAGAATTTGGTACACAATCATTAATCAAAGTGGAATGTAATCGAGTTATCTTCAAGAGTAACCCTAATTTAGTAATGGATTTTTTTCAAAACTTCAAATGATGTCGACCCAATTAAACTTGAGAATAATAAGATCTTTTATCAGAAATGACACTTTGAAAAATAAATACTTTTTATGAGAAAGCTCTTGAAAACAAAGTGTAGAAAAATAACGTCACTTTTTCATAGAAAAATGGGTTAATTTCATATAAGAAATATTCAATAATCATGGTATTCTCATATTATTATAGTTCCCTACGATGTAGGAACAGCATTGACAATCTTAATGTTGACCAAATTATAGGTAAGTCTATTGTTTGGTGGTTAATCAAAAAATGAAGAGTTTCAAGTTCATATCACAATAGTGATATTAAATTTGGCGAATGTTAAATCGACTGCTTGAGTAAGCTAACCTACAACTGATAATCAGAAATAGTTTTTTAACATTAAGTTTGTTCGTAGAACAGTCAGAAACTATCAGAAACAGTCAGAGGTATGAGCATTGAAAAAAAAACGTTCTTAGAGACAATTCTGCATTTGAAAATTCAAGAATATTCTGGATGTAAATATAATAGTATCATACATACTATGATAACGCCTTATAAATTAGAGAATTACTTTTATTATGCTAATATGGTCACCATTTCATATTCCGGTCATTTCTCACATTGAAAGTGTCTAGGTCGAGTTTACGACGTACCTACATCGCATTTGAGATGGGCACATATAGACAGTTTGATTATAAAAATTGTGTGTGTGTGTATGTATTTTGGGGGGACATTCGCTGAGACCTAAAAGATCTATTCTGACCGCTTACTTCTACTCAGTTTCTGAGGATAGTCTGAAAAACTAGTAGTTCCTTTGGTCCTATTTCCCGGAGGAATTTTGGCATGTCTGCAGGCTTCAACTTAGGCAAATATTCCTCTTCTATCCAGTAATCTCCTGGGTGCTGTGCTCTAGGATTCTGGAGTGCTGTGCAGTTCGAAAGTATGTGGATGGAGGTTTCTTCTTCCATTCCACAAAATCTGCATTATTCTTCCTCCACTATTTTGAGCTTTTTCAGGTGCCCATTCAGGCGACAATGTCCCGTTAGGATCCCTGACAAAACTCTTAGCGCAGTTTTACTTTGACTTATGCATTCTTTTGATCTCAACAGGTTGTAGTCACCCAGAAGAGTCTTTGATTGTATAAGCCCTACTAGATCTTCCCAATGGTGTGATCTTCTCTTTTTCTCGGCTTCACTTATTTCTTCCAATATTACATTGGGGCTGATTCCGCAAAAGGGTTCAGGCCCCCAGAAAGGTATTTCAGTCCCCCTCTTTGCTAGTTCATCTGCTATTTCATTTCCTTCTATTCCACTGTGTCCTGGCATCCATAGTAAGGTGACTAAGTTGTTTCTCGCCTAGTTCATTAAGTTTGTCTAGGCATTCCCACACCATTTTGGAACTGATTATACAAGAGCTCAGTGCCTCAATGGCTGCTTGACTATCCGACATTATAATAATCCTTTGTCTTCTGTATCCTCCATCAATATTGAACTGGGCGCACTTTCTTATGGCGTGGATTTCCGCTTGAAAGATACTTGGGGTTTTTCCCAAACTTTCAGAGTGTTTGGTTCCTGGCCCGAACACTCCCATCCTAGTTCTATTGCTTTTGAGACGTCTGTGTACCATTGAATGGCATTCTTCCCAAGTCTGGTAATGGTATTTGGATCCCATTCATTCTTGTTGCTCATTTCCGTAACGAATTTCTTTGAAAAGTTACACTTTTTCATCATACCGTCTTGTCGCATGTCCCAGGTTGTCTGATTTCTAAGAAGTGAGGAGATGGTTTTTTTTTTAATGATTCCCTCTCTACTTAGTCTGTATCTTGTTCTTTCTGCAACACTTTCCACCACCATATGTAGAGGGGTGAGGTTGAGAATCACTTCCATGATTGCCGTTGGGCAGTTCTCATTGCACCTGTAATGCATATACAGGCTAGTCTTTGAATTTTTGAGAGGTTTTCTCTCGTCGTCAATAATCTAGCTCTACTACTCCACGCAATGGCTCCATAAGTGATGATTGGTCTCACTATGGCAGTGTACATCCAGCTTAGATTTTTGGGTTACAACCCCAGTTTCTTCCTGCCAGATTCCTGCACACCATTAGAGCCATTTTTGCCCTGTATGTAATCTCCTTTTCGTGTTTGTTCCACAGGAGTTTACTGTCTAGAGCTAAACCTAGATACTTGACTTCTTGTCTCCATTCAATCTCGTTCCCATCAAGTTTTATGGTTTTGAGGTTGAGATTTCTTTTCTTAGTGAAGGCTATCAGGATGGTTTTAGTGGGGTTGATGCTAAGTGATTATAAAGATACTTTGTACTTCCTTAACATGTGCAGATTAAATTTAAGGCGCCAAATAAGACATTGTACTATTATTTTATAAGTTATAACGACTGTCCAAAGCTACTTGCTTTGATTTATTTTGACAATAATGTATACAATGCTAGAAATAGAGAACCTTTTCATGTTTTTCCCGATAATACAAATTAATTATGCTCACCATAGTCCTATACCTAGAATGCTTCGCCTGTTGAATATCATGAGTTCAAAAATTGATCTCTTTGCTACACCACTGAATGTTTTCGAAAAGAAATAATCAGTAGTATGCTGAATAGACTGGTTTTGGTATTTTTGTCAGGGTTCAAAACATCCTCATTATGAGAAAATTATAAATATATTTCCTGGGAACTACGTAAAGTACTTGGCAAGTAATCTTCCTCAAACAGAGTGTCATGAAAATTTCCCTTTTCCTGGTATACATATCTAAGATCAGGTGGAAAATTTTTGCCGTCCGGGATTACATACTAATACCTGGTAATCAGACCAATTTACAATAGCCGATTCAATTATCCTTCAAGATAATCTTAGAAAAAAAATTTACATCTCAACATTCATGTTACAAACTGCTCTCACTGTGAAACTTATCTCTTCACGGAAATATTATCCAAACATTGTAAAGGAAACATAATATTCTGTGGAGCTTGCGGAATTGGATGAGAATTAGCTTATGCATTGTTGATAGCGAATTATAGTTTACACTAAGGAAATATTTTCCAAGTGATAAGGGCAATGATATCCAGTGTCCCGTGTGATAAATGCATTCGTTTTCCTCATTTTTAACCTATCATGGTTTCATAACATTCAGTGTTGGCGATTAAAAACGATTCACTATACCATGGCCGTACCCAGCAAGAGGCAACTATACTATTGAAAATTATGAAATTAGGGTAATACCTATATCATTATTTTATTGTCTATTAAAATCATCGTACAATCGTAATTAATCATAATATATATATCTGGAAAAACAGAAAAATGATTCTACGAACAAATGGGATGATTATCATCGTACATCTCGCAACGCTTCACACCCACCTGGCAGCTGGTAGAGGAATTCAAGAGAGATGTCTAGCGAGTTATGGTAAGGAAACTTCAATAAAATCCTTGATGTCATTAAGAAAAATCGACAAGAAATTGAATATTCTGTTTCTGCTGAATTACTTGGAAAATAACATGATATCGCTGAGAAAGTCGGCGTTGAGTTAACGGTTCTCTAAATTGTTCGAAAGAAAATACACAGAAGTGATACACCATCCGAGATTGTGATTGAATACTGGAAACGATCGTTGATTATGGCTTATCTCGACCCCACAACGTTATCATTGAATATTGGATTCTCCCACGAAAGTACCTCTGCTATTGCCCTATCCCATTCACATCCTTTATCAATGCTGAAGATTACTTCAAACTATTTGGAAAAAAATGCCAAATCTTTGATGGAGTTTTGTGAATTGGGAGAAGTCTCAGCAAACGATGCCCATAACTGAGTAAAATTTCATCCACTACCTACCTCACTGGTCCGTTTTTTCCAGCGAGCGATGATACATTTTTGCTTGAAACAATACTGTGGAGATGAGAAATTTTGTTCATTATCCATTCTTGAAATCCATCAATGGACAGGACGTTTGCTGGTTGTTTATTTAAACTTTCGGAATGGAAATAAAAATAGTTGGATTATGTGAAACTGTTCAGAGCTTCTTTTTGACCATTTCACAAACATCTTCGCATTCCTTCTGCGAAATCACCTTCATATTTCCACCCCCATACACAATGATGTGTGTTTTCTCTCCACCATGTCGTGCTTTGTTCATTCTTTATTCTCATTCTCATCCATTATCCATTATGTGAAGAACCGGTAGGTACTTTCACTTCCATACGCAGGCGAATCTTCGGAGTCACTGTCATGGCTCCTGGGGACACAAGCAGGCATCCACTGAAAAAGGTTGTGGCCTTTATTGAAGGGCTCGGCTTCATGGATGACTAGGTAGCAGGAATGGCACAATGGGCCCGCCAGTGGCCTCAGTGCCGGAACCGTGACTTTAGTTTGGCTAGGTCAAGGCTCGCCTGCACATTCTGTAGTAGTAGTAGTTCACTTCCATATAAATATTTTTAGTATCTGACAAATAAAAATCTGACAGATAATAATAGAATCACCATTTGCCCAATATCCCTAAGTGAAAAGACAAATTTGTTACTCAACCTGTGGATAAAATTACTTCTACAGAATAAATGTTGCTACTTGAATGTGGAAGTACCGGGCCTGAGTAGAAATCTCCAAATATAAAAATGAATAATACTATTGCTTTAACCTGGAATAACTTTTTAAAAATTATACTTTTCTGATATTAATTGTTTTCTCACAAAAAACCTTTTTCTACAGGGAAATACAGTCAATTGAATAGTTGGAATGGTTCAAATCAAAAAGAAATACAATGATGCCAAGAAAGAATTGTGTCAGATATATCAGACAAAAACCAAAATCTTCCATTTTCGTTATGTTATTTTTAAGAAATTCAGCGAAAGGCTTCTCATGAATTTTATTTGCTTCAACCTTTCATTTTCAAATCTCAATTGGCATGCTTCGTCCTTCCAAAGGTCATCCTAAAAAAATGTGTAAAATGCCTGGTATTCTGATTTCTCAGTTTGAGCGGATGAGTACTCTTGGTTATTTTATGACAAGAGGGCTTATCAAACCACCAGACTGCTCACCGTGTGTCCATGAGAGCTTTTGTTCAACATGTCAGGACGTAGAAGATATCATTTTGGCTAGGATCTGATTTGCACTCAAAAATTGCGGGGTCCTTTGAACATCAAAACTTTAAGTGGACCCATTTGGTTGAAATACTAAACGTTGTAGTTAGGATTTTAATATGGAAGGATATTGCAGATAACATAACTATTCCAGAAAAACGAAATTTTAATTTATGTCGGATATACCTGAAACCAGTCGGAATCCCATAGTTTTTGGGCATCACTGTATTGCTACTTGAATAACGCAACTTTTGTCTCATTTAAGTGACTGTGTATCTTTTAAGGCTTTTAAGATGCGTCTGGTGTGGATAAAAATCCTATCCCTATCCCTATGTGAAGGTATATTCTTCAAGACTAACATTGGAATTAATGGAGAACGTAATTGCATATTTAGTGCCACTGCTATCAATTTTTTTTCAATATTCCTTTCCTACTAGTAAATAATGAGAAATCTATTTTCTCGACTCGAACATAGCATGAAAATGATATCTTCTCATGATAGTAGTGGAAAAACATTAAGTTTAATCTATTTTAAGAGGAATATTGATTTGATACAGATACCCACTGTAACCGGAAACTTTCCAATCAATCCTCTTAAATCATCAAAAAGTTCATCAATGGTTTATTTCTAGTTCTCAACGTATCTGTTATTTCATATTATATCTGACGAAGAATTCAATTTAATAAATACTAAGAAACGGTTACGGACGCTCGTGCAATTAAAACTGCTGTTTATGGAAAGCAAAAACTAGACCAAGCTAGTCATGCCCACCGATTTTCACAATTACTTCAAATAATTGCCTAATTAAGAGAAAAATTGAAACAAAAAACTCTTCATAACGGGTATTTCCCTCTAGCTCTAATTAATTAAATTATATACCTCTGGCAATCGTACAGGTAGGCAAGCTGCGTGCGTGCTGAAAAATGTCTCGAGGAGAATGTAAATATAAAAAAGATGAACATGAAGACATGAGCGTATGGGATTGGTTAATATCAGTAAAGGGTATTCTATTGAAAAAATTTAATCCGATATAGACCGTCATCCCGCTGCAAAAAAGCGTGATGATAGTTAAACGTATGCCTCCTTGAGACTCGGTAATTTTGCTCATTTTCATTAACAATCAAGCGAAATAAATATTTGCCCGTGGGGGAAACGACAGATAATTTAATTGTTTATTGCATTGACAAATTGCATTTTGCAATTTTAGTTTCTCGTATGCCGAGACACAAAACGTTAGTTTATGAAAAAAATCCATCGCAAAATGATCGGCATACGCGCAGCGTGTGACTTAAGGGCACACACCCTTAAAAGTGTAACAAATTATATTATCACTAAATCATATTATCACGTATGCCCTTTTGCAATTGGCCATTTTTTGGCCCTAAGTGCACCGATGTCGAAGGGCATACGGGCGCCTAAGTATATTGGCACCTGTATACACCTGTATTGATTGAAAGGGTGTTGGCGATGATATTTTCACATTCAATTGAAATTGAAAAGTGTAATTAACATTGAAAATTATATATTTTTCAAACGGCATACGTTTATTGTATGCCCTTCGACATCTGTGCACTTTAGGCCAAAAATTGGCCAATTGCATTATTATTGCAGTTGCTGGAAACCAGCAACAGCGTTTTCTCTTCGCCATTTTCCCGTCGCCCTCGAAGATTTTGGGTACGAACCAGTCTCGTCAATGGTAGGGAAAATATACACAGAAAATTATAAAGGATTTACTGCTAGATGAGGTTGATGAGTTGAATGACTACGTTTAAGAAATGTTGAACAACATGCTTCGACACGTCCAAACTATCCATGTCGATTCGACTTCCTTTTATTCGTACCCACTTGGTTCGGATTGCTTTCGATTCGACCCGACATGAATCGATTATGTCGGGCGACCATCCACACTGGATCGGCAATGTCGATCGACACCATTCGGCATAATGTGGACGCGGCTTTAGAAATACAGGCGTGTAGTTCACCACCGTTTTTATGCTACAGTTTCATAAACGCATTGATCATGCGAAACATCACTAACGTTCTGTTGTCTCAGATTTATTAAGCGATACGTTTCACCTTACGTTTGTCGGGGATAAGTTGGTTGACTGAGAACCTGTGTTATAATCTCTGGTTAACGACCGATTAAGTTTTACAGCTCGGAACATATAATGTGGAAAAGAAATTAGGAAAATAGTGTTTATAAATGAAATTCAATGAATCAAGCTCATAATAATAACGTCATATCATTATCGATATATTGTTGATAATCAAGTTTATTTTCTGATTATTATCACTACATCCTTAGCACTTAAGCTTTTTTATTGTTAAACGTGGCCACATTGAATATTTTCACCCGCATTTCTTCCACAGATTCAGATAAGTTTGCTATAATATTAACTATAAACACCAGCTCTTGTGTATCAATACCACTCGTCTAGTTTAGGGTTAAAATATTTTTTATTTCAATAACCCCATCCGTAGACACATAGAATGTGTATGTTAACCTAGAATGTAACGTCTATGTTTGGTGAAAAAATGTATCTTGGACGAGCAATCAATGTCATTTCGTCATATTTGTATGGAGCCCGTAAGGATTTGATACAAGAAACCGGTTTTTAAATGAAGAATTTTTCAATTCCAGTATTTCTATTAATTAGATATAATCATTACGATAAGAATCAACAGAAAGGAAATATTTTTAATTTATGAAGTTATGATGCTGGTAACAAGGTTTTTATATGCAGTATTTCTGTTTAACATTTTTAATATTCATTTGGTTTCTATATCGACTTTATCAACATATCTGATTACAATTAATTTCATGGGTGAACAAATGAAAATGGTTGTTGAATAGATGAGGCTTTTACTTGATGTAGATCCATTATAGTAAATTATGAAATCAAACAATTCTATTTTGTTTAATCTACATTATATTTAACCTTAAAGTTGTGACGCGTTTCGCTAACACAGTAGCTTTTTCAAACGAATGGAGGTATAATGAGAAATTTTCAATGTATACAGTGCCTTAAAACTAAATTATACGGATATTTAACAATAAAATTATAAGCTATTTACAAGGAAATGAAATGAATTTGTCTAAATACGGGATTGACTAAAGTATTTAACGGGATTGACTAAAGTATTTAACAAGTTTACCTGGAAACTCATTCCCAACAATTCTACAGGAACCTATCTGGGTAAAAAGGTTTGATAAAATCATTTTTAGAAACTTTAGACTGGAATATTTGCTTCAAAACCGACAACAATTTATCCAAATTCATTAAAAACAACAAATCCAAATCTTCAAAACTAAATAAATCAGGAGTTTATGAATTAAAATGTGGTAATGACGACTGTAATAAAATTTATATAGGTAGAACTTTTAGGAATTTTAAAACTAGAATTTCAGAACACAAACGTAGCTATGACAACCAAAAATCAGATTCCAACTATTCAAATCATTTATTAGCAAACCAACACTTTTTCGATTCCAATTTTGAAATTATGCATATAAAACCTAAATCCTTCAAACTAAATCTTTTAGAAGCCCTAGAGTTAAATAAAAACAAATATTCAGATATAATCTTCTGAACGACCAACTTGATATTAACTAGTCTCCCTTATTAAACCTTTTTACCTAGAAAGGTTCCTGTAGGATTGTTGTGAATGAGTTTCCAGGTAAACTTGTTAAATACTTCAGTTAATCCCATATTTAGACAAATTCATTTCATTTCCTTGTAAATAGATTATAATTTTATTGAGTTATGAGATCAAACAATTTTATTTTGTTAAATCGTTTGAAAAAGCTACTGTGTTAGCGAAACGCGTCACTTCATGTTTAAATACAATGTAGATTTTACAAAATAAAATTGTTTGATTTCATAACTTACTATGAATCTACATCAAGTAAAAGCCTCATCTATTCAATTTATAATTTTATTGTTAAATATCCGTATAATTTAGTTGTAAGGCACTGTATGAACTGAAAATTTCTCATTATACCTCCATTCGTTTGAAAAAGCTACTGTGTTAGCGAAACGCGTCACAACTTTATGTTTGGATATAATGTAGATTTAACAAAATAAAATTGTTTGATTTCATAAAAAATGGTTGTGTTAAGTCCTGGAATTATGTTATAAAAATAAACTTCACACTCTTGTTTGATTGGAATGATAAAATCTAAAAAATACAATAATTGATAACCCATTCAATAACAAATATTAGCGGTATACATAATAAAAATGTGTATGATTTAGCAAGAAATTGAGATATACATTTCCATACATAATAACCTTCATGATATACAGGGAGATTTTTCTCGATGGCCACTTGTCACACGCACGAAACTTTTTTCAAATACCCGATATCGCCGCCGATAAAGTAGTCAGGAGTAGGGGTGCAGGTATCGAGGAGAGGCATACTATATGGATATACAAGTGCGCAGGCGTGCAGTTTCACTGGCGGTGCTTTCAATCATTTGCATCATTTCATCACAACTGAAAAATATACGTTCTGCTGGTCCACATCGATACGTCCCAAAATTTGCAATCGGATCCAGACAAGCTGCAGACCATCACATAGAAAAATTGAAATTTCAATTGCGATAAAAGTAGCCATCATCTGGCGTTTGCTGTTCGCACATATAAAGTGCATATGAAGATTTTTTTGTCCGAAGTATCGACTTTGAATTGTAAATGACGAAGATATATGAGTTATTGATAATAATAATAAAACATTTGAATGTCCAAAATAATAATATATTGAGATTATTAAATAAATTAATATTTATATTCAATTAATATATCAAAATTATACTATGTGATGCCTCTTAGATGATAACACCATCCTTTTTCCAGTAGTATTATTACAAAAAATTACTACACTTGCATGCTTTGCTCAGGATAACAAGGTATTATTCCAGAGGCTCATGGTTTTCGAGATAATATTCATTTATTTATTAAAATATTCATGTTTGATTATTATTCATGAACTTTCCTGCTCAATGTATTCTTGACAAGCCTAGGTAATGACTGATAACTTATAAGGACTATCAAGTTAATAGATAAAGCGAGTTTTGCCAGACAAGCAGTTTTTGATTGGAAAAGCATCGATTATTGGGAACAAAATCTGCATACCTTTGGAAAAAGACATTTCCTTTGGAAAAAGACATTTTCAGCATAGGTGTGAACTGGAATATTGGAAATATTCTCATAAATTTTCCCACAGAATTCTTCTAGTGATATTTTGGTTAATGTTCCCTTATTTATATGAAGAAAATGGAATTTATACAGAATATGAACTCTGGAGAAAAATGCAAAATGTGGGTTCAGAGGGACAGAGGTTATGTAAGTGCTTGGTAACCAAGTTCACGAGTCTCAATCGATTCACTTTTTCAATGTGCAGAATTTTCAGCTTATACATATTATTCTTATCAGTCTTGTGTTTTCCATCTTTGGTAAATATCACCACCATTTTATTTGTCTGTATTTCCAACTAATCGAAGACAAACTCTTTTAAATTCATGGTTGAATGCCTTGTTACTGTATGGTTAATTTTATTTATTCAAACTTCAGCTTATCAATACAACTCCTAATATGGTTTGTTTCAGCCAACAAAATTTCCTAATTAACCCAAATTCTCACCCGCCTGCGTCTGGGTTCTTCAGCATAGACCTGTCAACGTACATGTGTATATAACTATCGTTATCTGAAACAAATACCGCCGTTTCGGTAGTCGTCTAATTGGAAATGACTCTTTCTCCTAGGGTGTCAAAAAACAGGCGACAGACCTTTTTCCTTTTTATATACGTACAAAAAGGGTATCATATATCTTGTTTTTTTGTACAGTTTTTGGTGATTAGCTTCGGCACATTATTTCTAGTGGATAGGGACGCATATGGAGTGTATCTAATTTTAACAAATTAATTTTTATACGTGGAAGCTGTCTGTTTACTCCAGAGGGAAACGGATTTTTACCAATATAGGTACGAAAGTATACGGGCTCTTGAAAAATGTAGGTGATATTATTTTGAGTCAATATCTAGACGCATCCTTTTGGTGAAATTCGTCAGTTTCAGATAACCTGGAAAGTTCAAATTTGGCATCCAAATGGGTAGTTGGTTGGATACAAAGGAATACGTTAGAAGCTACTTAATTTCTATAATTTCATTTCACTTCCATTTTCCAATTAATTATTTATCAATTGATTCTTATCAGAATACTTCGTGTAGCTCCTGTAATTTGAGAATCAGCTATCAAAATTGATGACCACCGGTCTCTATGTGAGTTTTAAGGTCTTTACTTATAACGAGTGGAATACCACCCATTTTTTTCAATTTAAGTATATCAATTTTAGTACTTAATAATAATAAGAGTAAAGACGACTATTTAATACATTATTATTTTCAACTTAGTATTTAGTCAAACCAATGGTTCAATAAAACTCAAAGTCCAAACCACAAAATTTAATAAAAGTTCCTCAAAAGGACACTTATGATGCGCTACTAGTTTCGGTACAATATTACCATCATCAGGCTACAATATAAAGAAATGGTATACTTAATACATGAAGATCTTACAAGATTCTGTTAAAATAATTCAAGCAAGAGTTGTTGATAGATATAAAATGAATGTGAAAATAATATTATAGTTAATAATACAAAATTGAGAATATTACAATTGTTGATATTAAATTAAAAAACTCTTAATATAAATTAAAAAGTTAATGAGAATATTTCAAATTACAATTTTGATAATATAAATTATAAAAGAGGGTAGTCAAATTAAAATCAAATGAAATATAGTTACCTGTATGAAATACATAATCCAAAGAACAAAAAACGTAAAAATTTTTTTATATGTTAAAACATATTTATATAAAATAAATTACAAGTTTATTTGAGTGGTAAGGAAAAAAAAGAAAATGGAAAAACATTGAAACATTCTTTTCTTTCCTTACCAACCACCACATTTGAGATGTGGATGAGCTCTTAGAGTTAGTATTTAGTATCAATTCAATAATTAGCGCACATCAATAGTGTTAGATCATTATTAACATGAATAATAATTGAATATTAGGTATTTCGGACCATGAGGTGCCAAGTTCAATGATCAGTCTTAAAATTCACTTATAGCTCAATGAAATATTTCATAAATAGCTATTTGTATAACAAGGGAACAGAATGCTACTTTTTCTGCCGAGGATGAAGTAGTAATCATTCAAGGGAGGAAAAGGCATTTTACTCCCATGTTATACATATAATTTTTCCGCTTCTCGAATGAAAAACAACTCATTTTCAAATTTTTTTCTCATATCTTCAAATTCGCTTGAATCACTCATTTTTTAAATATTATTTCATATTTTTAAACTGTTATTTTGTCAATGGACCATAGCATGCTATATAATATTTCTGTCCTAAATTCGAAAACCGGATGTACTTATCTAAATTGAAGTCAAATTGTTAATGTAAAGATCGTTAAATTAAAATAACAATCTACCGATTCCTACGATTTTTCAAAATACAGGGTGTTTTATAAATAAACGGTAAAATTATAACTTATATAATATTATATTATAGTAAAGGTCGTCAATGCCGTATAAGATATTTCATTGATGATCTACCATGACGACACTTACACTTTTCCTTCCTATGGAGTAAAAATACTTCTTTACCCTAGGGAGGAAAAGTACGACTCTGCTTCTTACAATGATGTCAGGAAATGTGAGTTCTTATTTTATTTTTCCTAAAATTTGGCTTGTTGGTAGAAACTAGCCATCGGACATGAAGTTAGGTTTTTCCATGACTGTTTTGGTAGGTACTTGATATTTATTGGTATATTAGAGCTAGCCAATCAGATCCTAGGCTTCAATATATTATCCTGAATTATAAGAAGAAATTATATTTCAAGTTGTTATAAAGTATTTTATGATGTGATGAATAAATTTCATCATTGACCATTGAACTTGGAACCCATTTATATCATAATATTTGAAACTGCGAGAACGAGTTTAAATAACTGTTACAAATCCAAAATTTCCAAAAAGGGGCATATTGAGGATTCTTGGAAACTAAAAACTATATACAGTGTATTTCAAATAAAATATGGAGTCATATATTTAAAAAAAGGTGATTTCTGGTGTAGGTGAAACTGAGAACTGGACCTTGTTATGAGCGAAGCAAGCAATGCTTGTATAGTCTTGGTCCTGGTTTTGCTTATTCGGTTTTGGTCTGTTACTTATTTATTTTCAACTTTTGAAGATCATCATGGTTATAAATTATTGATTATATACTCACAGAATCTAAACCCCCGGAATGAAACCGTTTGTTCCATTACAACATAATATAACAAACAGAGATAGCCATATGATGAATGTCGACGATAAGTTTAACGCGAATTTGTACGCTGACATACCAAAGACTTTGTTTACATTTTTATTTCACATTTTTACTCATTTTTTGCCCCTTGCATATGAATTTAATTAAAAAACAGTAGTTGTTATAACGACTTACTTACACCCGAGTGTTCGAATTATTGTGGTAAGTAAACATTATTCATCTACTTATTATTTATTTACTCCGCAATGAAAACTTACCTTAAATTGACATTTCATCATGGTTATGGATAGAATTCCATCAAACTGAATTGTATGAAACATATTTTGCTAGGACTACCGCCATATCAATGTGAATTCAACGCTATTGAATTAATTTGGTCAAATTGCAAGTCATATTACAATAAATATATTGGTAAAGATAAGTATTCAGATAGCTCTGTTATAAATATGTGGAAAGAGGCACTGCAACAATGTCATCAACAAATTTAGGAAAAATGTGTTAGGCATACTCATGAAATTATAGAAAAGTAGTATGCCCCAGAGCAAAATATAGTTGATATTAGCATTCAACCAATTACCATAGATATAAATACTGGTGATAGCTCTGATTCTGAGGAAAATTAAATGAAATTTATTGTATATATTCATGAGTCTTAAATATACATATTTAAAATATTTATTGTTTATTTTGACAACCCAAAAAATTTCTATTTTTCATTGTTGAACCGTACGGGTGGGACGGCTCAATAGTAATGGTTGCTAGCCATAACACTGAAAAGGCAAGTCCAGGAGGCTGAGGTGGTACCGGCGAAGGGTTAGCTCCTTAGAAAAAAAAAGGCAATTCTGATTTGCTAAGTTTCTACTGAGGAAATTGTTATTAATTCTAACTCTTATGCAAGTAAATTTGCGGAATAACCCTATAAAACTCTGGAATACTAACCGTTTTTCCAAACTAAAGGTTTAGGTAGCATATCGTTGAATGGCTGTGAAATATTTACAATAGCTTCTACAATAAATAACGCACACCGTCATTTTAGCCACATCCTAATTGAAACATCAATCTACGACCTACGTGTAATTTAATGTATTGATGTATTGCGTTTGTATATGAATGATGACGCATGGGAAAAGATTCACCGAACCAACTGTATTCGGTCTTGGTCTTGCATATTCAGTCTTGGTATTGGTTTTGTTCTTGTTCACTTAGTCCTGGTCTTGGTCTTCCCAGTCAAAGACTGCAAGACCAAGAACAAGACCCGAAGATCTGAATCACTTCTTACGATGAGGTCATTTCAAATGGGATCAAATACACTTGGCCCTCGGTTCCAAATTTTACAAATATTGGAGAAAAGCTACACAAATAGTGGACAGAGTCGCTTTTTCGACCCAAATCAAAATAAAGACAACACGTTACCACAACTTTTGACTTTAACACATTTGAGTTGATATATATTCACATTTCCCCAAATACTTTCTTCAGGGTGCACCGGAATATCTTAATATAAAGTATCTTTCCACAAAACGACTTTAGATAGTGATCAATTAATGACTTGGTATTACTAGCAATACAATAAAATTTTACCGCTTGGTTTTGTTCTCTACAGTCTTATAAATTCTAATGTAAGTATACAATTGCGAAGTGCACACTGAATTTAGCAGCTTGATTAAACCAGGGCGATAACCGAATTCCGAAGCAGTAAAATACACCGAACTTAATTGCACACTATCTCCTGAGTAATTACAGTTACCAACCAATGAAATAAAATTACCCTTCGAATTAATTATGTAGTTGAGAATTGCTGAAATTTCCCAAATGGATTTGAGACATGAAGATAAATGCTTATCCACTTTGAATATCATCATACATTGAACACATTTTCAGGCTGGTATCTTAATATTATGACAATCTATATATATATATATATATATGCGGTTGTCCAAAAGTATGCTACCCAAAGGTTTATCTGGTGAAGAATGGAATTCATTTATCGATATTAATATTTAGTTTCGCTAAATTTGAGATTATTTCCAGTAATATTATATCCATTAGTCTCCTAGGTGTTGTGACCTAGGGTTCTAAATTGCTGGGCAATCCGAAAGTATGTAGATTAACGTTTCATGCCACAGAATCTACATTCTTCTTTCTAAACTATTTTAAGCTTTTTCAGGTGCCCATTCAGGCGGCAATGTCCTGTTAGGACCACTGTTGAAACTATAAGTGCAGTTTTCCTGCTTTACTCTGACTTAGGAACTAGATTGATCTTAACAGTTTGCAGTATCTCAAAAGTATCTTCGATTTGATAGTCAGATTTCTCCTTCATTTTGCCCTGGCCCATTCCTTCCATTATTATATTGGAGCTGATACCGCAAAAGAAATAGTGTTCCAGTTCTCTCATTCGCTAGTTCATTTCCTTTTATTCAAGTGTATCCTGGAATTCACAGGCCCAGGCATTTCCATACCATTTTGGAATTGATTATACACAGGAACTAAGTGATTTAATGTCACATTGACTATCCTAAATTATAATAATCACACACACTTTTTTATAGCGGTAATTTCCGCTATTAATATACTTGGGATTTTTCCTGAGCTTTCGGAGTGTTTCATTCCCTATCCCATTTCTTTTATTGCTCTCAAGCCGTCTGTGTACCATCGAATGGCATTCTTTCCAAGTATGTTAATGACATTTGGATCCTATCCCTTCTTGTTGCTTGATTCCAAATAAAGCTGCTATGGAAAGTTATACTTTTTCATCATGGCATGTCCCAGGATATTTAGTTCAAAGTAGCGAGAAGGTGGTTTTTTCAATGCTTGCTCTTTAGTTAGTCTATATCATGTTAGGTAGTAGTGTGAGGTTGAGAGTCACTTCCATGTCTAGTCTTGGTGATGTTTTCACTCGTCGTCTATAGGCTAGCTTTACTACCCCACGCAAGTACTCTAACTAGGTCGTCTGCCATATCTAAGGATCGGATTTTAGTGGAGCTTTAAAAAAAATTCTAACAAAGCGGGAATAATTATAAATAGGATGTGGAAATTCAACTCTGATGAGCCCAGAATATTTGAATTATGTTCACCAGAAACAGAGTAATCTAGTTTTCGAAGGAAAACTTTCAAAATGTTCACGTGTCTCACGATATGGGGATAGGAGGAAGATTCCGATATGCGGGTTTTGCCAATTTGTTGTCAATCATTTGGTATACTTCCATAAACCTTAATTAAAATTGCATGTATGTATATGTGAGTGAGTTTCAAAAGATCTATTGCCTCAGAAACTTCTCAAGACCCATTTCCTGGAGAATATCCGTAGGCTTCAGTGCATGTTAGTGTCCCTTTTTCACCCAGAAAGCTCAAAGGTGTAGTGTCCTAGGAACCTTCTGAACGGCTATGCATTCCGCAAGAGTGTGAAAGGAGTTTTTTTCGTCCATTTTACAGAATCTACATTCAGTGTTTTGTAAGGACCTGTCAAAGTGCATTTACTTTGGCTAAGGCACTCATTTAATCTCACCCGATTGTAGTTTTCTATGATTGTCTTAACCCTACTAGATATTACCGATGGTCAGATTTCACTTTCCTATTCCTTCCAATATTACATTGTAGCTGATACCGCGAAAGGGTTCTGGTCACCAGAAGGGATGTAACAACACCTCTTTTTGCTTGTTTATCTTCTACTTCATAACTGTATTCTCCAGTGTAGTCTGCAACCCGCACTGTAAGGTGGGAATGCATACTCCAATTTGATATTTTTGAAATAAAAGTAGATTTCTAAGGGAAATGAATAACGCATTCAACGTGCACGTTACTGATCCTCTATATTAGTGAAAACAAAATGAAGTTTGCAATGATTGATTGAACAAATCCAGGCTTACAGCTCTTTTCCATAGCTGGTTCCCCACTTATCTACTTCTTATTTTAAGTGGATAGATCAAAGCTTGTTATATCCAATCAACAAAGTTTGAGAAAAATGTGATTTCGTATTTGTCACGCTGTTTGATTGGATGAATTTCGTAGAATAGGGCTTTACAAATCTCTTGAAATAACTACGACCTTTAGCGGTTAAACTACAAGTCTGGAATCCATTTACAGTTTTTTCTCCATTGTAGAATTTTTTTCTTCACATCTTCACTATGATATGTTCATAAGGCCCCGTGCTTATTCGTTTACCCGGTACAATTACATAACAAAATTTATCTGGGCACTTTTCCATTTTCATTTATATTTTTGTCCTTCTAATTTAAACGACAAATAGGAAAAAGACTCAACCAACTTACTCCTAAGACTGATTCACAAAAAGTCAAACTCAATATTTTTCATATATAATTGGATTTAGAAGAACCGACATAATTCCAAAAAATACATAATTACAAAAGCCACTGCTTATCTTTCATTTAATCTCCTTCTTTTGGGATCCTAAATCAATAAAACTGAACCGGACTAGTTGCAAGGGCATAAAATTAAAGATCATCCCTTTGGGGCTGCCGCTTTTGTTCTAAGAACATCCCCTAACTAACCATTAGAGGGCTTATATTGATTGCCATCAAAGATAGTCGAGCGATACAAGTTTGTTAGAGAACAGGCCAACTTTGGGTTAATTGATAGGCTTTTGTATTGATGGTGTTTAACGGTTTTTTTTGGAAACGCGGATGGGCTTTTCGATATAAGATCTTCTCCAAAAAAGATTATCAATAATCTTGATTCAGAAGTGCAATTCCAAAATAAGATCAATTTATTGGCAAGGATTAGTAATGATAATAAGTGTAATTAGATGGAAGATTTCTCCCACTTCACGAATAAACAGGGTGATTGATTAGTGTGATAAATCTCAGTGGGACTGTTAGATACTGAAAAAAATTTTACGTATCTGATTGCTACTTTGCAAGGGAAAAATCAAAAACTCATAATTTTAGATCTATTGATTGATGAAAACACAAGTAGAATGATATAAAATACAGGGTGATCAATTTAAAGTTACTATATGGTCACCAGCTTATGAAGTTCGTATTTCTTCCATAAAGAAGGTTTAGAAGAAATATATCAGATACATGAGTGTCAAACTGCACTGTATTTACAACTAATTCAACACTCCAAATCTAAAAATAGGAATGACATAGGTGAATATTCCTAAGCTCAGCACTCGTCAAACACATGCTGACATCATTTTAATATAAACTGATTAACTGCAAAATTAACTGTTCTCATGAGTGTTATCTTGAGTGAGACAATTTCCCATGTACCTACCTCTTCAGTTAACTAGGAATACTTAACAATTTGCAATTACGGCAAATATTCTCCACTTAACATTATTGTTACAGGTGGAAACAAAGAATATTTGAATTTTTCGAACATTACAGAGAATGCTTTGAGAAAAAAACTTATTTTGCTATTCAATTAGGCTTTGTCTAATGTTTACGTTAAGTTCATTCGATGTTTTTGTTCTTATGTGTGTATTATTTTTTCAAGATTGAAAGCTTGGAGTTCCTTCCAAATTACCAGTAGTGCTGTCTGTATTGTGAAAAAAATGGATGAGTACCTATGCCTCAATGAGTCTGTAGCTTCCAATAAATTGTTCCGGAATAGTTTTTCTTATTTAACGCGCCTTCAGCTCACTTGACACTTGTAGATTTTCTCCTCTCCGCGAAACAGTGAACACTCAACAATAAAATATTTGACAGTCATTGGCAGCTCAACAGGTACTCACTGATTCTTTTTTCAACAAATACTGTGAGTGAACTTGTATGTCCTTTTTTAACGGTGAAGTGGTTGGTTGCACCGACCTGTTGGTGTGCTTCGTTTGATATTGAATCTGGGTGTTAAGTTTTTGCAGCTTATTGCTCGTCACCTTTCTCCGATGTTGAATTCACATTTTTCTAGGATGTTTGCTTATGCAGCTTGAAAAGTTGCAGTGGAGCAATTGAAGTGGTTTGTACCTATAGATTGTCGGTAGTACCTACATGTCCTCGGCCTTCTTGCTTCCCAAAGTTCCGATATATGATTGTATCCAAGCAATATTCACCTCCTTATTCAAATTTTAATGTATCTACATATTATCATATTAGCTATGTTCGAGGGTCACAATCCGAACAGTTCAGGGACTATTCGCATGTGTATTCTAAAAGGTGGCGTTTGCGGTTAATTTAATTCTGAATTTTTATTAATGGTTCGGTGTTCGCAGATCGGTTTGTTATTGATTCGGTATCAGTCCTAGCAGTTCTCTGATTTTGGTGAGGACTGAAAGTTCGGCTCGGCTGCTCATGAGCAAATGATCGATATATCAGTTGTATTATAAGACCGTTCACGGTATACTTGGAACTATTTGCTGGTTCGGAACTAAGCATGCGCTTTTGACAATGTAGAGTTAATTCCAGACTGGTTCAAAATCGGTTGGGATTGTGACCCGCGAACATAGCTATAGTGATGACATTCACTAGGACGTGCAGGATTTAGTGTGCCCTTTATTCTACTCAGTTCCTGAGGAGAGTCTCAGAGACTACTAGCTCTTTCTATTTCTCGTAGGAATTGAAGGATATCTGCAAGCTTCAACTAGGTGAATGTACCTTTTATTGTTGTACCCTAGAATTTTGGATTGGTGCGCGATTTGCAAGTATGTGGATGGAGTTCTCTTTTTTTATGCCACAGAATCTACATCCTTCTCTCTCCACTATCTAGAGATTTTTCAGGTGCCAAATCAAGCGACAATAGCCCGTTAGGATCCTTGTGTAGTGTAGTTTTACTCTCACTTTGGCATTCTTTTGATCCGAATTGTCAGAATTAATGAGTTATTCGAAAAATGGTACCAAGCCAAGAAAATTTGCAATTGCATTTAAAAAAAGTTTACTTCACCTTCTCATTCAAATTTTGCATGGTATGCAAGCCTTTTTTCATTCAGGCTAATTTTGTGTGTGTTTGAATCGAATAAAATAATATTGAAGACGTAAGAGTCAAAAATAGTAATTGTTATTAAATTTTTCAACCCACCAAGTTATCATTTAATGGAACATGAATTATTATTCAAAGTTATAACAGTAATTAAACATCATCATTTTTCATTATTGTCTTATAAACATGCCAAAGCAATTTTGTCTCATTAACTAGTCCAATTATATATGACCCCAATTTTACAAATATGGACAATCAACAAGTTTTGTTACCACAATATTACTTGATGTTATTTGAGATATTATGTGGCGAGGTTCTTCAATATCTTTGATCTAAATTCATTTCACCACACTTCACACTTGTTTCAATTATTGACGCGAAATGTATTGTTTTTAGAAAATAAATGATGGGGATGAACTAAAAAGTCGTTAACTCAGGTTAGATAGGTGTCTCTAAATACATCTTACAATTATAATAAATTTATTGACAATTTATTTGAACTTCTCAACTTTTTTCAATGTTTTTCATTTGATACAAACAGATCCACATCAACTACTGAGAGTTAATAGCAGAAGACCTCACAGAGGTAGTATGTATTATTTTTCAATCATACCCAGTTCCAAATTTCATTGTACAATAGTTACAGAATAGCAGAGTCCATTTAATTAGAGAACGCAAAGCTTGTTCACATGAATAGAGACGAGTTTACGACAATTGCTGAGCAACAAGGGCGCCGTCGTCCATTTTCACCCCATTCAGTGGCGTCGTGCGCTTTGTTTGGGTTGTCACTTCAGTTTGTTCGCGTGTTTGCGTTGTTTTTGCGCACATTTCATCTATCATTGGTTCGTTCTCTAATGAAACGGACTATAGTAGAAGCCGTGAGGCGAGTGCCGCAAATCTAGCGAGTGGGAAAAGTGATTTGCGTACAAGTTGTACACAATATTTTTCCTACAATCACATTTATTGATGGAAGACATACAGTTTAATGTATAATCAATGGTTGAATTTATTTGAGCAATTTTGTATTGAAATCGCAGGTAACAAATTTTCGGTAGCAATTTCAGCCTTTTCGATGATATCTAGAGGAGTATTCAGGTTTTGAGAGATAAATTATTTTGATCTTGGCTCATTAATCCTGAAATTATGCTCAATAGGTTAATGATAAATAATTGATGAAATAAAAATAGCAGAAATAGAAATAGACCGACGTTGAGTGACCGAATTAAAAAAAAGTATACTAGTGTGCTAGGAGTATTTGATCAATACGCAGGTGGCTCAAGACCGCATGATCTCTTATTTTGTCTGGTTATGATAGAGCAAATTCAGCTGATGACTCAGCTCTATTAGTTTGACTGGCGTATGGTTCCATATGTATTTACAAGAAGTGAATATATGTTTTCTTCATTGGAGTAATGTAGTCAGTAGAAGGAAATCTTGGAGTGTAGGGTAATTTTTCATTGAATGTTGTATCTACACAACTCATTGGTCGACAGGAAAGTAGACGTTGGGGCGTATTTGATGAAAGTGGCCATTTTGTGACATAAAAGTTTAATATACATATACTCAACACTTTTCTGATACTCTTATTTGACTGAAGAAGGGTATGGAGCTTCGGAGAAATTTGATATAAAATGCTGTAAATCATAGAATCACAGTATTTGGATGAATAGTCATATGGGTATTTATAAGCTTTATGCAGACCATTATATCTTGGTTCTCAGATATTCACTCTTTCATATTATTTTTTTCCAAATTCATCATTACTGCTGATCCTCATCGTATTTTTGGTTTGTGTTCCCAATAAATTGGTGATTTCCTATTGTTTCTGATAATCATCCTGCTTTCATGCTTTCCGAATGCAGCAGTCTTCCATTCTAATTATTTTGTTTATCATCCCATGTTTACATATCTCGTAGATTTCTCTATTGCTCTTCTCTCGTAACCTTCATCAACTTTCTCACTTCCTACAATTTTTTAAATAATTTTTTGCTCCCATCTCCGTAACCTGCATGTTTTCTTATTTTGATTCCATGTTCTACCTGTATATTACATGCTGCTGTCGGCCCAATTATTGTCGAACTTTGACAAATTTTGTTGTTTATCATCATCAGTTGCTTAGATCTCGAAACATGGTTTATACCCCGATTATTTTCTTCTCTTAGCCTAGGCTTCATACAAAAATGTATAATTTTTTCATTTTCAATATGTAATGAAGTAATGGTTCATTTTTACTCTTATCATGCATTAAATACCATTCCAATTAATATCATCACAAAAATACGGTTACTTATGCTCATATGAACTGTCAAAGGTGGAGTTATTATTAGCTATTTATTTTCACTTTTTCCACGAAAACCTCGATATAATCACACTCCGCTAGGTGTCAATCGAAGAGCGAAAATATATTATCACTTTTTTGTCCTATCACTTAAATAGCTGCTTTCTCTATCTCATCTTGTGTAGCGAATTTTCCGTAAAATATTTTCTCCCTAGACTTTCATATTAATCAGCAACCCAGATTTCCATTAAACCAAAATTCAAAAAGTGATCCGCGAACTATTGTTGTATTTATTATGAGATCACTGTAATAAACAAAAGATTTTCAGTATACCAGTGCTACCTCAACCTGATTCACTTTTTGTATGCGATTCATTATTATTTATTACATTAAATTACAGCTTTGTTTCGAAAGCAGTTTCACGATTTAAAGCTAGGTCGGCTTATTTGGTTGATTCTGTTAATTTAAAAGAAACATTTCACGCCAATTGTTGAGATTACAATGTGTAAAAAGTGTTACAAAATTGATGTTAGTCTTAGGAAGCACAATAGAAATAACATCATCATCTTGTGCCCCAGTTTCATCGGTCAATGCTAGATTTCCTGTTTTGAGTATACGAGGCTAGTTCGGCGAGTCATTGAAGAATATTTTGAAATTTTATAACATGACGTGTTTTACATGACCTCCATTTGTTGCAGCACACGAATCGAATCATTTCCAAATTCTAGGATTATTTTGACTTTTATTGGAAATTAGTTATGAAAATGCAGGTCAATTATCTGCCCCTCCTGGACCAATCCTTCGATTCCCAAGCGAAGATTCAAGATATTGACGAATTACTCGACTTAAATGAGCAGATCAACCATGAATCAGAAATTTGGTCGTGTCTTCAAATCAGGTCCATTAAATCAGGTGGAATATTTTACAAGACACTAATGTGATACTGTTCTGTTGAGCTGCCAGGTTACTGGCCCCTATTCTGAGTTATATTTTATTTCGTCAAAAATGTACTTACATCTCTGTAACGCTCGGGTGCTTACTAGTTTCAGTACTTTCGGATACTACTAGTCCGTTGCTCTAGAGCGTTGGTGGAGAGCCGTATGTGTTTATCGATTAGGATGCGGTCTGTTAAGCTACTCGAGCGTTATTATTGCTCCTTATTATAGAGTAAATACATGTAAGTACATTTTACTTTTCAATTTTTCCTTTACTTTTTTTTTCCTTCCACACCACATTCAATTAGTGTTTTTCATTCAATCAATTTAAAATTATCTTACCTCAGTATCCTATGGATACTTTTAAATGGCATCAACCTAAAATTCTTCCAGTTGTATATGTTCCATGAAGCCTGATGACGGTAATTAATGTACCGAAACTTGTAGCAGATTAAAAGTCCTTTTTGAGGAAAAATAAAATTATTGTGGTTTGAACTTTGAGTTTTATTGAACCCTCCTGTTTACATATGGGAAAATAAAAATTTTGGTTAGGGCAATGGAAAAGAAAAGATATCACTGTATGGTGATACAGGGTTATACAGGGTGTACCACGACGATTAATACAAATAATATATCAGAATTGAGCAGTAGTGGATAATTATAATTTTGGGCGTGTAAATTAGAGCAAATGTTGCATCTTTTCTTGTTATTGTGTAACTCAATGGGGTATTTGTTTTTGGTCACGTGACGTCGCATTTAAAATTATTTCAGCTAACTGGCACACTTGTGGTTTTAAAGTGATTAATTCAAGAGCTACAGATACTTAAAGGATTGTTGGTTCAAAAATTCATAATTGAATCCCCTGTAATTTTTGGTTTGTTTTGATCATTACGTACGAATGTAAGATTGCCGAAAATTACAGGAGACTCAATTATGAATTTTTTAACTCCTTCAAGTACCTGTAGCTCTTCAATTGATCACTTTGACCCCAAGTGCGCTAGTTGGTTGGAATTGTTTTATTGGGAAGAACATAGAAAGGCACAAGCATACAGGTTGTCCCATTATTAATTATGAACGTGACGTCACGTCTCCAATAACAAATAACTCATTGGGTAACACAATAACAAGAAAAGATGCAACATTTGCTCTAATTCACACCCCCAGAATTATAATTATTCACTACTGCCCAATTCTGATATACTACTCGTCTTAATTGTCGTGGGACACCCTGTATAAGCTAACAAGTTTGGAGGTAGCGGTTTTTTTGAGATTCTTCAATAATTCACTCAACAGCGTCATCTTCGAAGAGCACTGGCTCCTTCAGAAGGAAATGCAAATATAAATACATGAAGTATATTCTGTAATTTACTTTTGTCGCAGGAATTTCTGGACACTTTGTATAATCTGTTTTTTCAACCCTATACCTTGTGAAATAGTGGATAAGTTGATAAATCATTAACGTTGGTACGCTGTAATTCCGTTTAGTATTCTTCCTATAGTGATAAAACTTACAATTTGCGTGCTGAATACTAATAAGCCGCATTTAAATGAGAATATGTTCACAATTTTCATCCATTTGTTCTACCTTTCAGTTATTATATATTTAAAAAATGCGAAGTTAAAACCGTCGACAAATTTAGCGCTGACACATGCTTTCATTCAACAAGAGGTCAAAAAACTATCTTGTGTTTTCATCTATTTTTTAATTATGATATCACTTACAAGAAATCTTGTACGACGTGGTTGAATTAAGATTGGTACTTCTTGTAATTGTTACAATTAAACGATGTCGTCATTTAACATCATTCCCAGATTTATTAAGCAAGCAATGTTATAGCAATAATCCTTCATATCATTGGAACGGTATTATTAAAAATACACAATGTGCGTTTCGAAAGCTGAACATGTTCATAATATACACCTTTTTATTCAGAAACAGCATATTTATTCTAGATGCAAATGCTTCTGGCATTCACAAAAATATATCGTTGTTTTTGTGCCAACATCCTCCGTAAACTAACATTTGAATATATGGAACAATAGTTTCACAAAACTTGCCTCGCTCATTGAAACTAATGAGAAAATGTTTACACTTAATTCGTCTAACTCCTCAATGCCTCGTGTCAGTTGTCCTTATTTTTGTAATCAAGTTTTGTTACTCGATATGTTGTTATCGACTTGTTTAAAAAAGGTTTCTCGGAAACAAATAATGAGAGTCGAAGTGTCGAAGAGCCAGTAGTACTTTTTTAAGTTTCAATATAGCTAATATTCCAATGAAAGTAAGCCATATCTATCGCTCATTCGAAACAATAGTAACACGTTGATATTCAGTCTATTGGGTTATTAGGAGAATAAGTGATATAGGGCCGGACTTCTACATTTGAGCTTACTATGCTGACATAATTTTGGCGCCTCTATTCAAACTCTACCGACTCAAATGATGATATATCACTATTCACTAATGTTAATATTAGAGTTTTGTTTAGAATTGGTACCTTACAGCACATATACGAGTAATATAACTACATCAATTCTTCAAGATCCACTGAAAAAATATATAACAAATATGATTTTAACTGTAAGTTGTCTGTCGGTGCCCATTTCTTTCAAGGTGCCCTAAATAGCCTGGTCAGCCTATTGGATAATATGGCACTGAGTGGGGTGTATCTTTTGAAGCCTGAGGTGCACATGTAGGTACCCCAGGTAGCGCTCCACAGTTCAGCTTTTTCGCCAAATAAGTAGGGGAGCGTGTATAAGATACTTGACTATCATGAGCATAACAATGGACATCTCTAGACATATTTTTGACAATTCAATTCAATTGCTTGCTTCGAAAATCTCATATAATGTGGCATACCAAATGATAAATATTGAGAAATAGTATAAAATGCCTTAGAAAGATCAAGAGGTACTAAAACGGTACATTTATTCAGGTCCGTAACCATCAAAATATCATCCACAAAGCTATTTACGATAAACTAGACCAATTATTATCGCAACCATTGTGATTAGGTAGACATTATCTCCAGCTCCTGATCAGAAAATTATAATTTCCTTTTCTTATCCAATTCATTCAATCAGGTGATTGCTCCAGAGGCTTGATGGCTTGAAGAATTCAAGACAGTGAGCCTCACGAACCGGGCAATAAATACTAGTTCATTCTTTGTTGGTGGCTAATCTTGAATAGTCCGCTCTAGTAATTTCACCATAAGTGTGAACATACTATAACTATCAATTCTTGAAGCTGGTAGCTTCTTCCTCCTCAGTATCTACCCCACAAGGATGACATTATGTTGTACTATACCACCCTACAAGGATGACATTATGCTATACCAAGTAATACTAGTGGCTGAGTAAATAATCATATATTTGTAATAAAAAAAATATATTGAAATTGAACATTCAAAAGTGGAGAAAGCCAGAGGAGAAAATTCCATTTGAATGATTTTCTAACTTGAATGTTGTCGTAGTTGCTAATAATGCCACCGTTTCGTAATTCTCTGGCAGGTATCTAGAGAGCAGCTGGTGATGATATATAAATGTTTCGGAAACTTTTAAAACAAATACACATATTAACGAAATGAAGCAAATCACAACGACATTGTTGTTTACCGAAGGTTATGAGGAACATAATATTGTTTCGCATGAAAAACGTGGTCACCCTAAACAAACATGTCTCTTGGTAAAAGGAGAGACAGGTAAACCAATTAGTTGAATGTAAACATTACCGGTTATTTCAACTTTATTAATACAACAACAGGGGCGCAGCGACGAACATTTATTGATAGACTGAAATACTTTATACATCGTACCTTAAGTTTGATAATGTATGTTTTCAACGAATGTGAAAATCCAGATTCTAAAATTTTGCCTACGGAAATCGATCAAAAATGTTTTCTGTTCCAAAATCCTGAATCCTGTTATTTATTACACTTCCATCACTAATTGGTGATCAATGAGCTATGTCAATATGAACTGATTATTATGTATGCGCCCTCGTCTCCAAAAATATCGAAAATTGTGATGGTTTGATGGTGAGGTATGATATATTTTGCCAAAGACATTTATCCTTGACATATACTTCCAGAACTTTATTTATCTTCTAATATTCTCAATCACCTTTGGTAACTGAACACTCAAGTTTTCTTAAGCCAGCTGCACTTCTAGTCACCGTGATCGTCTTCGCAACATCCTAATCTCAAATACAATTTCCTTCCTACATTATTCAACATATCAACATATCAGGCGTGACCAACCTAATCGCATTCTTTCAAGTCATTTGAATCAAAAGGTTCAGTTTTGTACAGAATACTCTTCACACATATCTTTCGAAAAATGAATCTAGGTATTTATGTAAAAGCAGGTCATCGCGCTGGACATTCTGTCAATCCTCGTCTCCCTATCCACCGATTGGGAAATATTGAACCGAGGTACCACCAGATATTGCGGTGGCTATTTGGTGGTGCTCCATCCTTCTTCATCCTTTCGTATTCACTTGAACTTGAGAGTTTCCTGGAGCAGGATATAAATTTTCCAAATTTGGAATCAAATAATTTTGAAGTACAGTCAAAATTGCCTAAATGATGAAAAGACCAATGATATAGCTCCCATCAATCCCTTTTCAAACATTAACCTTTTTAAGGGTATTGTGTGTGTTTTTCTCTCCTCCGATGAGGATTTTTCGTTGACCAGTTGCGGCAATTTGGCCGATTAGCATGACCGTTCAGTGAAGAAGTGCACCAATCAGAAAACATAAAGTATTTTAACTGGATGATATTGTTATGCAGCATGTCCAGCACTCGCTCACAAGAATAAGTTCTCCTGATGAAATCCCTCTGAGTAGGTTTTCCACCATCAACTGCTTCTATACCTAAACTACTCTTAGGCTACCATAAGCTATTAGCTTCTTATATGAAAGTGGTGAACTGAGAACGGGTGTTCTGTTCCAAATTACTCCAGTTTGTCCACAAACATCATGCTTCTGAGAAATGACGATATCATGTTTCGGCCAGAAAGCATCATGCCATTTTCCAAGAGACATCCAAAATTGGCTTCAACAAAATCACATTCCTTTTATTTCCGAAAACGATAAACATCCAAACTTGCCGCAGGTTCGCCCATTAGAGGATTTTTGGACTTCACTGCCCACGCAGGTTTATCATGGAGACTGGGAATCCTAAGATAAAGAAGAATCAATCTCTTCGATGATTTGGTAACAAAAATGTATGATGAATATCTTTATAGCTGAGTACGCATGACTAGAAAGTCAAGAAAACCTTTGTTGTATTCTGTGTAGAAATTTAATTTTTAAAATTTAAAGCGCTTTCGGCTAATAAGCCATCTTCACAGGTATAGCACTGAAGATGGCTCATTAGCCGAAAGCGCTTTGCAATTTCAAAAATTAAATTTTTCATAGAATACAACAATGTTTTCTTGAAAGATGTATGATCTTGAGAGGCCGACGTTGACAGATAACTTATTAAATACACAGAGAAAATGATCAAATCTCAAAATATCGGCGATATAATTGGTTCACAAAATGAAGTATGACAAGTATCTTATTATAAAAATGGCTTTTTTCAGACATGCGTATATAAAAAACGGATTGGAAGATTCGCTTCTTGTTAAGCTGGTGTATTCTCTGGTGATACTGAGAAAAATTATTGTGAATTCCGACCAGGACCTCATGAGAGACATTAAAAAAAATTGTCCAATAAAGCGGAATAGGTCACACCACATAATTCGATAGTATACTTATTTAAGTTGTATTGAGTTGGAATTTATAGTCAATAGTTAGTTTTAGAATGAATTTCTTCATGGAGAAAATCAGATCAATATTTTGTGTTAAAACTTCTATGAGATACGTTATTAACATTAAGAAAACGTCATACTGTAGTTTTGACATAACACCTCACACTGTTTTGCAAGCTCTCGTCATTACTCATTGAACTGTTTTGCAAGTTCCTGTCATTAAATTGACATCAATCACCGTTATATGGGTTATTATGCTCGAACTCAAGCATTACTCAGAAATTGTTACATTTTTAAACAGTAATATAAAAGTATCAACTATCAATCAATGAATTTGGATAATTCATTGAGAAAATCATATTAAATAATCATTTAAATTAAATTAGACGAATATTAATGAGAATAATTATGCCATATGTCATATAAATGTAGGTTTATAATCATTGTTATAAATTGTTCATCCCAAAATAACCGATTGATAAGTTGTGAATCATTGATATTGATGGGTTAATGAACAATGAAATTGAATTGATGTACAAAAGCGCATGGATAAAAATTTTCTAATGGGTATAGATTAGTTCATTGGACCTTCCACAATAATATGATATATATTTGAGAATAGTATTATATTTCAGGAAAAATTGAACTGCAGTAAACATATACAGACTAATCATATTGAATTGTTCCACCATTGCAATTTTGGAAACCGTGGAAGTTACGAGATAGCTTGAATAAGAGTAAAGCTGTCAATGACTGATGTGATAGTACCTACCAACATATTATTATGTCTGGAATTTCCGGAAAATCACCTATGTATTTGTTGTCATAAATGGTTAACCCTGTATTTTTCCACCGCACCTCAGACTCTGAAAAAGTCCAAAAACTACCCACTTCCTCTCCGATTGATATTAAACGTTTTAGTGAATAATAGTGAACAGTGAATAATAAAAAATGAGATTCCTTGTATGTATGACTGTCATCCGGAATCGGTGAATTATGTAAGAAATAATTTTCATGAAACTAGAATGCATAATGACTATTGGTCAAAAAGCATCTTTCCAGATAATATGGTATTTTGAGTTTTTTTTCTTAAATCTATATCATCATTATTCCTTTTCCAAGACGTAGGTAATGATCTGAATTTCTCGCCAATGTTAAAATTGAATATGCCCAAAGACTTAGTAGGCTAGCAAGTTATTCTTTATATTCCTCAGCAATGCACTAAATTTTGTATTTCTTTGTCAAATTTAGAATTTCAACCAATGTCGTGCTCGGAAATTGTATAATTGATCAGAACAAAATAAATTGACTACTCACCATGGTGCCGAATAGAGGAGCGGGTGAACATACAACACGGCTCCACCCACCTCGTCAAATTTAGTAGTTGAGGTGCGCATGCGTCCAAGCAGCCTTTAACCTTCTAGTCGTAGGTTCGAAACCCGGTTAGGTGCTGGTTTTTCTTGTTTTTTTTTCAGTTTTTTATTTCCTATTTCCTGATATTTTTATACATAGTTACACTTTGATCAACCGGGTTTGGGCCTGGGTTTTCTTGTTTTTTTTTTAGTTTTATATTTCTAATATTTACATATTTATTTCAATATTGTTATGTTACTACTAAATTTGGCAAAGTTTTGAGTCATGCGCAGTGGAAGGAGCCGTGTTGTATATTTACCCGCTCCTCTGAATAGTCTGCTATTGGATCTCCATTTTCAATATTCAACAGAAAAACGGTACCCTGCAATTGCAGAGGAAATCAATAGTAACTGTGGTTGAGTAGCCTGTACTTCAAAAATTATCATTGATTACCCATAAAACGGAACTTATGGATCTCAAAATTGTTCTGAAACTGAAAATATATTCATTGTTCCTTTTCTATAAGAAAACCTCCCAATTACGACAAACGTGCTATGGTCAATATTCAAACTATATGACAGTATTGAATGATATACTTCATTGAAATATGTGGATAATCAGAACTGACAGACTCCGACCAGACCTGGGCTGGTAATCGGTCTAGATGTTCAGAAGGAGTTTAGTATGTTTAGCTTGCAGAGCAACATACCAGGACAATTATAAATTTAAGCTATCGTCGGGATTGCTACAGTACTGAAAATATCACCTGCATCGATCAACGCGTTCAAGAGTTCAGTGTGAACTCAATTAAAGCACCACCTAGCTGAACAGTCATTACGAAGCGATATAGCTGAACAAGATCGATTTTGGTTACTGCTCAAGACTGTTGGCAAGCTTCACCTTGCTTCTTCTTATGTAGAACGGAGTCTACAATTATAATACGGTAGGACAAGTCAGTGAATTATTCTCTGCATGACTGCTAATTATTTAATTGGCATTTTCAAGCAGCAGGGTCCTGGTCGACCCAAATTTTCATGGACTTCTTGAGGTGAACAGAAAAAGTCTTGAGATGAGGGTTTGCGCTAGTGCAATACAAGAATTTACAATTTTTGGTGAGCAAATTTCTTTTGCAGTGGATTCAAGTGCTATAATCAGTGGAAGAATTTTGAAGGAAAATGGTAAATGGACAAATGGAGTGAAAAAAGCCCAAGAAATTTTGAATACTCGCAATATTCGACGAATATGAAGCAATTGATACCATTGGAAAAGTAGATTTAGCGACGTACTCAACTTATCCTTCGCCAGCCTCATTATTACACACAATTTCCACGTTTATTTGCGTTGGAATTATGTGCCGCAATTTGATGAAATCATTGAGCATAGATGAAAATTTGATCTAAATTCATTGCAACACCATATTGTTCCAAACATAAATTTCAAAAAACACTAGGAATTCAGTCTGCCTATATCAGTGTAATAATTAGGGATAAAAATACTCCATAGACAAGCAAAAACCTGTCAACCATCACTTTCTGTTTTATTTGAACATAAACAGCGTATAGCTTCAATTAAGGGACAGAAGCAAAATGAATGCAAATTTTGTTAACACCCTTGCTACAAAAAAGCAATCAGTTGAATAAATTTGTTTGCATAAATTTCACATTAAAACGTATACTATGAGCATATCAGAAAACATATGAAGTTTGTTTATTCTTTTGGTGAGCTGACGAACTGGATTTCTCCTAAGGAATACCGGTGTGAGCTCTGTTTAAAATACGACCTAACAGGTCCGTACTTTGTTTGGAATCTAATAACTGAAATTGACTGATGTTTCATTCCTTTTTCAATACGCAATTACAAATTATTTCATTCCTACAAATTATAATCATTGTAACAAAAAAAA
>CAJUYH010000899.1:55795-71877 GCA_910591685.1 Galerucella tenella | reverse complement strand
AAAAAAAACAAACTCTCACTTATATTTATTAACTCAATACATCAATATAACTATCGCTTTCAAAACGTGGACTGACTATTAAATCCATATTATTCGCCTTATTTATTAATAACTGAAGACCACTGAGAACATTAGCGTCATTAGGGATGAAAATGGAGATAAGGAATTACGAGAAGTATGAGGGATTCAAAATTATATTCTTCAAATTTTGCATCCATTAAATGAGCGCCACAAAATATCCGCTAGTTCACAAAAACAATCTGCATCTGTTGTCACCTTGACACTAATTTCGATTATTGAATAAGTGTGGTCTAAACGTATTCGAGCTATGCTGCGCTCCAGATTACACTTAAAGCGCTGGGGTACCAGTTCAAAAAGTGCTTACGACGATCAGATTCAGCACTAGCTATGTACAGAAGCTGGTACGAGCAGCTCGTACAAGAGGAGGTAGAGGAGGAGAAAAAATAAAGACTATTATCAATGATATAAGGTCCCGAAAGTATTTTTTGGTTTTGTTAGAACTGTCAGTTTGGATGTGAAGATGTCCGAATTGTCTCCGCCACCAACATATTTAAGTGTACACGAGTAGTTCGAGCACAATTCGGAACGCAGGGCTAGGAGCACTTGATCACATCGATTCTTGGGTGATTTAGATCTCGTCTTGGATATATTAACGTTCAACTGTGCTTAAATCGTATTCATTGATCCTTATGCCTTTAAGTGTTAGATGAAGACTACCATCAAGTTGCCCCGGGTGCATAGTAGCCGTGGTACGCCACACCCTTATTTATTATGTCATTATGATGAACTGAATAACTGGATCAATAATTGTTGGATGCTGCTGCATACATCCACCTTCACTGGATGGATAGGCAGTAGCAAATGATAATTTTTTCAACCAACATCAACCCAAAGCTACGTTGGAACACTCCCTAATAGAATTATTCTTAAGATCATTCAAAACCTAGCTTTGATCTAATGCTCCCAATTTTTTCTAACTTCACATGATTCTAAAAAATACTTTTGTTCACAATTTTCCTATTGTTGGACTTATCACTGAAAAAATTAATAATTTTTTATTGACTTATTAGGTTAATTGTCACTTTATAGCTCTTTTTATGTTTATTACCAATAATATTTTATTACTTTACTCCCAAATATCCGTAACTATAAGACTAATTGGTTCTTTCATTTTTTATTAGTGATACAAAGAAATAAAATATACTATCTATTTTATGATTAATAAAAATGCATCCTCATATCAGTAATGGCTTCTACAGGGGATTTTAATGTTTTTTGGTTACAGATAGAATCTCCCTCGGAAGACAGTGACGGATCGTCAATGCACACTTTATTCTAGATAATAATTCTCACTATGGGAATCTGGGGAATGGTGAGGGATCCATAATTGGTCGAATAAAAAAAACAAAAAAGCAATAAAAAATGAAATATACACATTATGTTATATCCTCTTTCGGACAAAGGAGTCGTTCACCAATCTTATGACTTTCAGTTTTTAATTTTGTCCAACTGTGTGAATACAACCAATCAAGAGTACTAGATCAATAATTAGACTGCTATGCCGATCGCATTATGCCTAATAAAAGTAAGGATAATATTAATAAGTGAATCTATGAATAAATTGCAGAATTACAGCCTATTATATTAAAGTGTTATCAAAGAATCATAAAATTATCATACAAATTCCGAATATAGAAAATTCACTCACAATTGAAGACACCGTGTTTATTTCTCAAATAATTCAAACATTAACAATAATATAACCAATGAGCGAAGGTGGTGAAGGCTAGTGGAGGAGCATGGGAAACATAAAAACCTAACAAGAAATTGGTAATTGTATGCATATTTGTATGTATATTGGGGTGTCTTCTTGTGCCCCTTACTTTCACTCAGTCCTGAGAAAAGTCTCAGACACTAAGCTCCGAGAACTCTGAATTGCTGCTTTCAGACCACGGGATCCACATTTTTCCTGTACTCTCCCCACTTCCCCCACTCTCTACACTATTTTAAGCTCCCATCCAAGCAATAGCGTCCCGTTGAGATCACTGTTGAAATATAGCTCAGTTTAACTTTGACTGAGGTCCCCTCGTTGCTAGCTCATCTGCTATTCCATTTCCTTTAACTCCATTGTGTCCTGGAATACACAGTAAGGTTACTATATTGTTTTTGCCTAGTTCATTCAGGTTGCCTAGTCATTTCCACACCATTTTGGAACTAATTATACAAGAGCTCAGTGCTTTATGATGGCTGCTCGATTATTCGACATAATAATAATAATTTGCCCTGTATATCCTTTGTTGATATTAAACTTTCTTGTGGTGTGAGTTTTTGTTTGGGAGATATTTGAGACAATTCTCAAGGTTTTGGAGTGTTTTTTTTCTGGCAAGTACACGAGTACGTTTTTTTCTGGCTTCTTGTATCATTAAATGGCATTCTTTCCAAGTCTGGTGATAGTTGGATCTCATTTTTGTTGTTGCTTGATTCCGTAACGAGTTTCTTCGACAAGTTATGGTTTGACATAATACCATCCCAGGTTATCTGAATTCTAAGAAGTGAGCTGGTGTGTTTTAATGGTTTCCTCTCTAATGTAGTGTAGTGGTGTGAGGTTGAGAATCACTTCCATGGCCGCCCTTGGGCATGTTCTAATTGCTCATATGCTTTGGTGGATACGAGAACTGGCGACAAAACTCAAAACACATATAAAGGTACCTCTTTCGAAAATTTTACCATATGACCATACATGATCACCTGCATAAAATAGGGTTATATAAGGGGGACCTCAGCTGCAGACTTTGTGGCATGGAGACCAAGACAGTAACCCATATCTTATTTGACTGTGAGGCACTGGACTCGAGGAGACGAACAATCTTCGGAGAAGCCAATGTGCCACCCGAAGTATATGGCACACATCCAATGGACCTATATCGTCTACTCGAAGGTACGGAGATAACTGGATGAGTGGAATAAATGTGGGAGTAGAGTGCAATAAGCCAACAGGCTGTAGTGCTTCCGGCATAAGTACGGCTCCCAAACACACACAAAAAATACTTAATTATTGGAATTGTTGAAATGTCAAAATACCAACGCATGTCCGTGACATAATAATAATTCCATTTCCTGGGAAAATATCAATGTACGCCCCTGAAGAAAATGAATTTCCACAAACTAATCAACCCCATATGAAAATTTCACTGTATGCCCATTAAAAATAGGGGTTTTTGCTAATAAGTAAATCCCTTTTCCAAAATTCTTGTGTGTACCCATGCTAAATGGACATGTCTTGAAATAAATTGACACTTTTGAAAAGTTTCATGGTACGCGCAAGATACGCGGTGACGGTTAGCCTGTGATCAGCCATGAGTTTTTCACATCACGCGATTCATTAAGTTTTCGCTTCAATAAATAGATCGTAAAATTCGAAATTCTACCTTTGTGTTGTATAATCTCCACCAACATTCTAGCTCAAGAAGAAATACAGTCTGGAAAGTTGGTAGCCTCACTAGTCAATCTTCAGCTCAAGCAACCCATTTTAAGATATCAGATTGACTAGAACAAGACCAGAATATTTCCCGTTCATAAACTAGGTATAATTATTTGCTAGTATATTATCTAATGAAGGAAATAGAAGAACCCAACCTAACCTCACTAACTGAAGCATGACGGTGACGGGTATAGCGGTAACAGTGACAGGTCGTATCATCGATATGAAGAGGATGGCTGCACCACCAACCCAAATCAATGAGCGCAGTTGAAGTTTCACTTGATATACTAGTGGAAAGTATTTAAAAATAACGGGCAAGATCATTGATAGGTTTGAGTAAGTGGAATGTAACTACAGTTGATTAAATTAGAAAACCATGACAGGCCCGTTCGATTTGCCACTACCATTAGATGAGAAGAAGGACATGAAGAGTAATTTTGAGTAAATAATTTGTCGTCAATCTCTTCAGCACCAGAATAGTGCTCCAAAGTCTGAAGTTACTTTAGCACGAGTGTTGGAATAACTATGGCTGGAAAAATTATTTACCTAGTGGCAAACCACTGGACTGCTTGTTATTGAAGAATTTTTGAAGTTTCATATGAAAATTCGATTCCAGAAATGGAAAACACGTGCATCAACGCATTGAAACTCTCATTTTCAATTATTACGGCCTACTATCGGGATGGAATGTTACCCCCACACTAATTCAATTGAGCATAACCTATACAGCAACCTAAATATTGTATTTGAAAAAACGTGATTCAATTTTAATGCATAAAGGCATTTGTCGATATTTTATTCAGAAAAAGCACAGTCGCTGGATATGGGGATTCTCCAACGTTAAGTATTTTATCCGCTTTATTTAAAATTTCAGAAGGAGGAAACATATAATATATTATGTACGCTTAGTCTGCATGCCTTTTTATAGTTGGGTTTCCAGAACGGCTTAAACTGTGCTAGTACCCTACTTCATATACCGAATAACAGTTCCATCGCTATGGATTAAGGTCAGTTTACACTAGCTCGTATCGTGGAATAGTGCTTTCCATTTATTTATTATCGAATTGATTTCGATGTTGAGATATACAGATGAGAACTAAGTTCACATTTTCCGTGTCCCACTTGTTCTATTCAAATCACTTGGAATTTTGTGCTCAATCAGCTAGCAAAAGATCAAAACCATTGGACCGAGTTCTTCTGAAATAAAATTTCATAGACGGTAATAAGAGCAGTAGACTAGTTAACTACTTTTCAAGTTGCAGAAATAGGATTATGTTCACATGCTACATGATAGCCACAAGTATTATGTCCACTCCCACCCATTATTTTGGGATGCAGGGTGAAGTTGATTTATCTGTAGTTCAGTATTGATCTCTTTGTCGAGCTGTTGCTGACCAATATAAATTGCGAGTTCAAAGTTGAGATTGTTTGAGAAAAAATGAGTGGAAGAATAATTGTTCAGGAATGCTGTTACCTAATTATTTATTTAAAATAATAAGGCAAGATAAATTGCAACGGCGACTCAATGTGGAGAGCACCTCAGGTGTGAATTCGGAGACCAAACTAATATCATTTCAGGGAGTAGTATTACCGGTTCGCGGGTAATCCTACTTTATTCAAGTTATTGAAGTTATATTGAAGTTAATGAGATAATAAATGAAGTTAAGAAACCAAATGAATTTAATAAGTTAATAAATCAAGTTGAGAAATGAAATTAAAGTTAAGAAATGAAATTGAAGTTAATCAAGAAAGGTAACTGGGCGCCACCCTGAATAATATTAGTCGACTTGTTTTTCACCTCATAACTCTATCAACAAACCTGGAAAGGTTGGAAGGGAAGGAATATGAACAATGTTGTTAAATTTACAAGTTGTATAATGACTTTAAACTAATATCACAGTGAAATATAAAACAAAATATTGTTGTTGTTTGTTAAAGCACGTTGTTTACTTTGGTTTACTTTCCTTAATTTTCTACGTGTCTGAGATGTCTCATGGAAACTACTTCGTCCGGAAAATTAGCAGGTAGAACGTCTCAGGTACTAAGTTCCAGGTACAAACTTCCAGGTACAATGTCTCAGGTACTAAGTGCTAAGAAAGATACATTGTATCAGCAATAGTTACATTCTTTTTTTATGTAAAATTCAGGATATCTACAGTTATTCGGTTTACAATTGTTCAAGAAATTCATTCAAGAACGTGGTTCATAAAAAAAATATCATATATTCTACTATCAAAAAAAACAAAAGGAGCAATAAAGAAATGTGATATGATATTATTAAGGAAATCTTATTTATCTCCATTCATCGAAGAAATCAAAGAAACAATATCTAAGTAACATAAAAACTCAATTTTACTACTCATTTCAATCACAGAAGGCGATAAAAAAATGTAATGAAAAAATGTACTCCGGAAATATAATATTCTAGGTTGGTAATTAGATTGAATTTTTTTTTTTCCTTCGGAGCCGTCCTTTCGCCGGTACCACCTCAGCCTCCTGGGCTTATTGTGGATACTCCTAGTGTTCTGACTACAACCTATTCAGCCAATCCGTTCCCTGTATTAGCTCATACAGGTTCTTAGCTGGTTGATTGTAGAAGTCTTCTGGAGTCATTTGGGTTCTACCATAAAGTTTCTGCCTTCTGTGGTCCAGCGACTCACAGTTGCATAGTATATGCAGAGCTGTTTCGGTATTCTTTTTGCATCTTCTGCATGTAAGGTCTCCGTTGTACAGCCCTATTTTGTTTAGGTGCTCCTTTGTGGGAAAGTGTCCCGTAAGTAGCCCCGTAGTGGTGCGCAGTTTGTTCCTGCTCATTGAGAGCAGTTCTTTCGCTACTTTTTCTGATGGTTCTTTTATGAATTTCTTTCCATGTATTTGCCCAGTCGTATTCTTCCAGTATTTCTTGTGTTGTTCTTTCAACCACCCTTTTAACCATGACCTGGTTAAGCATCTGGGGATGCCCACAGCAGGTTCGGGTCCGTTCATCAGAGTTGACGATCCTACTCTTGCGAGTTCGTCAGCTTTTTCATTGCCTGCGATTCCTTTATGACCTGGTACCCACTCCAGTGTTACACTGTTCCGAGTCGCCAGTCTTCTAAGTTCTTCGCCGCATTCCCATACTAGCCGAGATATAGCTCTGAAGTGCTTTAAGGGCGGCTTGGCTGTCGCTGTTAGATTGAATTAATTAATTAACTATTTATACATATTTTAAAGACTTCAACTATATACATGTGAACCTTTTATCAACTGTATAAGAAAAACTAGAAAAAGAAAAAGAACAAGATAAAAAAATATCATTGTATGTGTGTATCTGGCGCTTATCACTAGGAGGGAAAAATATAAAAGCAAAAATCAAAAATGAAAATCATATACGTAAATGCAACATACCATTCACATTGAATGCACTTTAGGAAAAAAAAAGCTTACTCTCACTACTCGCTATTAAATTGAACCATGCGATGAGCAATCGACATACGTTACATATTCCTTTCCTGTTCACATGCTCCGCTTCGAGAAATAATTTACATATTCGTAGTGTGTTCTTAATCTCTCTCTCTCTCTATGGGAAAGGAGAATTGAAATTTTTGACCAATATCAGTGTATATTGATCCTCACCAACGGAGATTATCCGTCGCACATTAAATGTAAAAATTTGCCTTTCAGCGGTGATCGGTGCAACAGGTTCTCGACGAGAATCACATGTTGGTAAGGAAAAAGGACTGGCTACTCGCCGTCCGGTAAATATTTAAATATTTCAATGATAGTGGCCAAATATAACGTTACAATGTATTGAAAGGAAAATGAACAGAATTCCCCAAACTCTCCAGGTGTCCTGCATTTAAAAAGTGATTTAGATCAGGTATTCAATAGCATAGACTTCAACAGAAGAGAAGGACGACAGCAGCATATTGGTGAATAACTTCATTCCGCCAGACTTTCTACCAAAAAAAATTTAAGATACCTAAGATACTCCACCATTTTCATCAGAATTGGTGACCAACATTCAAATCAAGATGATGATAACTGATACCCATGCCATACCATTAGCTGCTAATTTCGTTAAACCTCCATTATTTGACAAGTTTCGTATTGAGTATTCGTGTTTTTTCAATTGACAATTTTCAATTACAAAATCTTGCCATTTTTTTATCTTAGTATCTTATCTACAGAATGTACCTACCAATCAACAATAAACATTTTGTATTAAGACACAGTCTTCTTAATTTTGCTTTGTGCATAAAATGTATTGTATTTTGGGAAACATTTCAACACATCAAGTGCGGTACTCACAATTTTTGCAGAAAAATTTGGATGAACAAGCATTGTTATACAAGAAAGATGAACGAAGAAACACATCTCACGCTCCTCTGTTTGTTAGTTAATACTCTTCTGGTCTGGGGTACAGACATGGAAATTTTCCTCTGTTTATTTCTCAGTACAAAGTAAGGCCGACTGTCTCTATATCGTTGCGACAGCGTAGTGGTCGAGTCTGGATCGGTCTTCAGAACTCTGCACTGGAAAGTAAAGTAGAGCATGCTCCTGGAAGTGCAATTCAGGACCAAACCATTTCAGAATATATTTCGGGATTATCAACTGTTCTGGTTTCATCACATGGCACCGAAAAGTCAACCAACGCCTGTGTAACAGGAATGACGCATTTGCTGTAAAGAGGGAAAAATACCCCTGCACTTGTATCAGGAGAATGCGACCCTTTCTCAGTTCGACACTCAAAAGAGACTTCTTCACCTAAGCAAACCTCGAGTAGTGCAAGAAGAAGTCAGCTTTATGGAATTCTATCAAATATTGCACTTCAACTAAGGAACAGGATGAACTGAGCACGGGAGGGGAAACAATATGTCTCCTCACTTAATTTATTTATTCGATCTACAAAAAGTACAAACAAATATGTTATTGCAAAATCAGCATCGATGTTATCGAGCACAAGTGTTTTTGGATGACTTTCACGAGATTTGTTCCTCAAGAAGCAAATATTGCACAAATAGTTGTGATATGCTCAATCGCCAAACATTGGAACAATACATTTCAAATGTTTGATGGAGTAATTTTCAACAATTTACGTAACGGTTGAGTGGTAGAATATGTACTCTAGCTAGATCAAAGTGAGAGAGCAACAGCCTTTCCATATTTTCACTTATTTAACAATATAATATCTATCGTGATATAGTTCATTTCTTGAAATTATCTTCTCTTCTCCAACTTCTGTCTTCTGCACAAAATATTATTGCTCCCAAAAATTCGGAGGTATAGAAATCAAATTGTCACTTCTTCAAAAAGTACTAAATCATCGCTTCAAGAAAATGTAAGATAATTTGTTTCTATTCCAACTTCGGCATGATAACTTTCCAGGCGTGTCATTCTGTTTGACGTCATGCAGATGTTCAAATGAACAAGGCACTCACAACATCAAATGTTTCCGGTTTCTTCAAACTGCAAATAGTGACGCGAATGGTGAAGTGAAGTTTTCCAAATCAGTCAACCAATATATCTTGGATTCCCTCCTCTCTATGAAAGTTTAGCGTTCTCTCATTAATAAAAAGGAATGTCACATTTAGCTACCATGGAAGCAAATGCTTGATGGGAATGGCGAATGGTAATGACCGGTAAGTGTCCCATTATCAGGCTGTTCACTTTTCCAATCATTATTGTAATACAAAAGTATTTCTATTGTTCAAGGAATTTACTGCGGTTATTCGTCCATTTCTACTACAGTTCTTTTTTCTACGCTCACTTGTTGAAATATAATAAATAAATTATCACCTGAACGAGCTATACTATTCACGAGATTGTATTGAATCGACCTAATTAAGGTGAGAATCGTACCCTGAGATATCTCGAGGATTGTGTCTTGTGTATCACTTTCTGGAAGTACATCTATCGAGCTAGCAATTATCGTCATCTGCATGAACAACGCGTTCTCCAAGTTATCGTTGCCAGCTTCAACTATAACACCTTTGTCAATTTTCAATCATCAGCACAGAGAAAATTATTCTGAACATGACCTTACTTTCCTTTTTTATTGAGGATTGAACACTATAAATAATTTCTGGAAAGCATAAATAGGAACCTTTTGTGAGCTTTGCTCATAAGTCTGAACCTTATGTATACATAAATTTATTTTCCACTTCATCAAAAAAATATCGAATAGATCAAAGTATTGTTAAATATCTTCACGTGAGAATTAATTGAAGATTCAATTCCAATTTCAACGATGGATGAATGTCATTTTCTGTCTCATTGACCTTATATTTGAGAAATTACAGAGTTTTCTCTCACGAATTCATTTCGGTGATAAATTCAAGACAGTATATTAGATTCTTTCCTTTTCGGGGAAAATCCAGTAGGAGCACAGCGGAAAAATAAAAGAAGCGGAAGAAGAACGTTGCTTCGGTCGAGAAACTAATTGGTGTATTAATTTAAATTGTATTTTCCGAGTTTTAACATTACATTTGTCTTTGTGGAAGACCAAATAAGAGACAGTGTGTAAGAATAGCGCAGTCAAATTTAAGGATAATTTCATCTTTGCAATGTTTGCAACAGAAAACCAAATAAACAACATCACTTTTTCAGCAGCAACTGTCAATAGACGTCGCCATTTTATTCAAAATTTACTATTTGAAAACATTCGATATGGCCACGTTTAATTATAAAAAGCCCAAAGGGCTAAGTATATGTATTGATTATAATTGAAAAATGGACTTTTGATTATCAACAATATATTAATAATGATTGAACGTCAGTTCTTTAATGTGCTTCTTTCATTGGTAATAGAGTGATAGAGATGAAGTTTACCAAGCACCTCTAATTATGTAACTGTTATTTCTTATGCTTCTTATAAATACAAGTACAAGTAGGTCGTAGGTGAAGTATAGTACGTAACTCGTGTTTTAAAGCATTTTACGCTCTCACGAAATTACGTAACTTATCCATTCGTGCGTTAAATGCTTTTTACCACACACGTTACGTAATATACTATTAAGTAATAAAGGTGTAACCATACTTCTTTTACAGTCACATTTGGATTTAATTTTGTTAAATTTACTCCAATGTTTGTCCTCAATTTCCACTTTAAACTCCAGAAATAACATTCTACCAATTTGTAGTGTGATTTCCACTTCTTAACTTAATCTCTAATAATGGAACCTGAACAAAAATGTGCTTAGGGTCAATTTACAATGGACTCTTGAAACTCGCAGTGGCGGATCGAATAGACACTAATTACCTAACTACCAGCGTATGATCAGTTTAGTAAATCAATCACCCTTATATTAAGAACGCACTCAGATATTCTTGGCTTGAAATTCTATTGGGTGAAAGTATCATCATACGAAATGTTTAAGACGCTCCACATTTCCACTACTTGGTTTTAACGCTTGAAGCTTGAAGGGCTACGGATATAATTACTAGATTACATTAATTAGGTTTTGAATTGAACTTTTTTTGGTATTGGGTGAATATGGGTCGCAGAAATACATCACTCTCGAATTATAAATTAACAATAACACCAAATATTCAATCCTTGGTATCTAAATGATTTATTTCTACGGAAAAGGGTCGTTATCTCGCACTATATCCCGAGATAAAATAGAAGTCGGTGTGCAGAAAGCCAAACATAAAATGGTACAACACTCGGATTCACTTCGTTAATTTATAGTGTACTTTTAAGGTCTATCGGGGAGTTAAAACTTGTATAATTGGTTGCACTGGTTCGGAAACATATTGCCGAGGAGCCATGGATGGGGAACTCGCCCACAAAGCTTTTGTGCATGGGATTTTCTGGAAAACAGGAACGTAGTTAAGGGGCATACATACGTGAACTTATCCTTTTTATTTTCATCTTTATAACCGTCACTTTGCGTATGTCCTATTTATTGCATAAAATCAAAATTGTCCATTACAGTGGAAAAAATAATCAATAATTCAATTAGATTCCACGGAATTCATTTTTTGTGAATTCTGGATTCATAACTCAATTACTACCAGTAATAATTAAGTAATTTCCATTTATATTACGTACAGTTTTATGATGAAGAACAATTTTATTATCTTGGGATTTCGAAGATGGACCAATACCATTCGGTATTTTTTACGTTCCAATTCAAATATCGGAACGTTCTCCGTCTGAACGGGATGTAACAAACATACTTGATTTGCTAAGGATAACAACTTGAGCCTCCGAATGGTTCGTATAAGCAAGCGTCTTCTTCATTCAGCTTGGTTTTGGTGTTGGTCAGGAATTTTCAAAAGAATGTATAAGTACAGACTGAGTGAGCTAGGTGAAAACCTAGAAAAAGACAGGATAGTGTATTTTCACATGACCAAGAATGATTAACCAAAGACTGATTCTGCTTATTACTAGTTCTGTCCAACATATATTCACGGAGCCGTTCGAGAGATACTGTCTCTTGTAAAATATTGCTATATTACTGAATATTATACTATATCAAGTCAGTAATAGTCAGACACGCAAAGATCGATGACGAAGAGGCGATACTCACAAGCTGGAAACGTTCAGACGGGCGACTTTCGCAATTAATTTTGTCATTTGTTAGTATTAAGCGATACGGCATTTGCTGCAGATTGCAATTTGGACAGCGGTTTCAAAGATTTGAGGCTTTCTCCGACTGGTGTACTTATTATTCCTATATAGTTTTAAATGAAACTAACTGTTTCTAAATGACTCCACAATATATTTGAAAAAATGTGTAAATTGCAAGTAAATTATTGACAATTGTTTCGATAAATATATCATCCTCAGAATGACGAGTTTCATTTAAAACCATATGATGAGTAGATTCCACGAAGTGAGGGTTTATACAGTTAACTCTATTATTCCTATATTCATATTCAACTTCATAATTCGCCTCAAGTACATCTGGAAAGCTGGTCAAACATGGTCAATATCCACTGCTGGTAGTCAGATGCTACTCGTTACGTTACGTTTCGGTATTTGGTAAAAAATCAATAAATCAATTGATTTTCCAAAGAAATGAGTTTTGTCAAATTATATTTGAACTGAAAAAAATTTCACTATATTGATCACATTGATTAGTTAGTAAAGACAACCTTAATCAGTAGGTACCTACTGCCGAGAAGATGGGAAGATCTCAACAGATATAGCTTGATAGGACAAAGTTGAGATTACAGACCAAAAAATGGGAGAAATACAACACATGGAGAACCTAGACACAAGAATTGCTAACTCCAAGAGTTTATCCATATCTTGAATGTGGTTGGAATCCAAACAAAAGGGCTCAATAATACTCTGAGTCAAACCCCAATAAACGTATTTGTCCAATTAGGACCAATGAACTTGATCTAGTTTTGGTGAGACATCACCATCATCAGGATAGAACGATAGAAATGTGGTATACTTTATATGATTATATTGTATTTTGACATAAGACAAAACCATGAGATCTTTATTTCAAGAATACCCTATTCTTATTACTATAGCCTGATTATGGTAATGTCTTACAGAGACTGGTAGCAAGTTGATTGGTCCCAATTGAAAATTGACAAAAATTGCTTATTGTCACTGTCTTCTCGCTAGATTTGAAGTAGGATTTTTCCTGTAAGTTTTGAACTGTAAACATGCCATCAATCGATAAGAATGGATCAATAGGACGAGATGAGTTGATAGATGATACAAGTGTATATTTTGACACATTATTGTCATTTGTTCAGCAAATTAATATAGTGAAGAGTGGGGGTTATCGCATGCTATCATCTTCAATTCATACTCCTTAATATTTCACAGTATATTTCAGTATATCAAAATGCTTGTGTACTATTATGGTCAATCTCCTTCAAAAAAGTTCAATATAAGTATATCCTTTACAAAATTCGTATCATAGTATCAACATCATGTGCTTGGAAAATGAATTTACATGGAACTAACAACTAACTATCCAAGTTGGCAATATCTCGTTCCCAGGAAATTTGAAACAAATTACATGTTTATAGAATAATATATCATTGCTTGTATTCTTCCACCACGTTTTTTCAACTCACTTTTTTGTAAGTAACTTTGTGCATAAGTTTGAACTTATTTTCCAAATGCTTAGAGACTTAATATTTTTGAAAGCGTGGTATATTGGAAAAAAATGTATTCCACTCATCGCTTAGTTTAGTTTGGGTTTTATATTAATATTTCACATTGTGTTGACTATTTTGGATTACATACTTTATATTCCAAAATTATTCAGATAACAGGGCGAAACTGTTTATCAACAATAATTACATTAATGAACAAACTTTTGACCGTTTAAAATCAACTCAATATTCACTAGTAATACCACTAGAGGTCAAATTATTTCCGGAATTATTTCGAATTTGATTTGACCTTGTGTGGTATTCGGTAAGAAAATTCCACACCAAATGTGTTTATTTCCAACAACATCAATTTTCGTCTTCATCATCCTGCCAAAGTATATAATAATTGCGTTTTTAATATAAACATTAATCATAATGGTCCAAAGAATTTAGAAAACATTTTAGCTTGTAGTTGAAATGAATCAAAATTATCATGCAAACAAATAAAAATTAGCTTGTAAAAAAAAATATTCTGTCATTATAAAGGTCAATAAAATTTCCAGTATAATTCGCTGTTGGGTACCCAGGAGGAAAAAATTTCCACTAAAATTCATCCGTTGCCATGGTAATCTGTCAGAAATACACGTTCTGTTTGGTTAAAAATAACATGTGTGGAATTTTCAAAATAATATATACTTCGCCGCCACTGCTTACGGAAAAAGGGTTATTTCGACATTGGCATCGAGCAGCAAAGATGCTAACTTGTATTTTCGGTCTTTGTGAGGATTAATGATCTCATCTTTTCATTATCCATCTTTGACAGAGCAGTTGATGAGGAATTTGTTGGAGCAGAAGTTTTAATTGTAGGAAAAGGATTTAACAGTAACCGCGAATGGTGACGTTTATTTGAATGGAAATACTGCGAATATATGTCTAGAAGTAAAGTGCCCTTTGAAAGCCACAGTCTAATTAAAATGATGAAATCGAGTGCACAAGTTTCAATTTATTTTTGGTTTTTTTTTTGGAAATATCTCAAAAATTATCTGACATTTCCAAAATTTGATGGAAGAGTTTCAAAAAGAAGATAAAATTTCCAATATAAAATTTTAAAATATCTTCTGTAAGTTCCTTGTGGCATTACTTATTCTTTTTTCTTATTCTTTTAGGAATCAAACCACAATAATGTTTTTTATTTTTTATTTCGACGTTTCGGTAGCGTTCCAGCTACCGTTGTCAAGATTAACTAGAAATGAAATTGATAATAAAGGAAAAAAAATGTTGTCCCTATCTGACACAACGAAAAAATATGTCATTTTTTTTCAATCAATTTTATTACTAGTTAATCTTGACAACGGTAGCTGGAACGCTACCGAAACGTCGAAATAAAAAATAAAACACATTATTTTGGTTTGATTCCCAAAAGAATAAGAAAAAAGAATAGAATTTTTGAATCCCTATTACTCAGAGTTTCAATTGAACACCTCCTCTAGTCATTTTGGGTGCCTATGCGGTACTAGCAGATGTTTATTCGAAAAATTGGAAACGTTATGGTGTATTCTGGGAACTTCAAAGAGTTTATGGCCTTTGACAAACATTCCTTCAATTTTATTTTGAAGTTTGCTACGGTATTGAAATTCACTAAATACTTTTTTTACAATTGGTTGGAATTTGAAAAACATATTATATTTATCCACTAAATAGTTTTTTGAATAATTATATTTATATCATGAATTTGTGGAATTGATATATGCTATTGGCCACATTGGATGCTTACTTTCAGGATATTGATTTACAAATCCCCTCCGCGTCTCTTGGTCGTTTGGACGTTGAAAAACGCGAACACGAAACACAATAAAGCAATACGTACGTCAGATCTGACAGATTGAAACGTTTCACGTAACGTAACGAAGTCCACGTATTTTTTCTGCACATGCGCATTGCGCAATGCAGGTTCTTGCCTAACTAACCAATAAATTTGGAGGTAACCTTAGCCAGTTCGTAGGGCCTTGTTACCTTAAGAATTTACTTAAGCAAAACTAGAAAAAAAAATAGAAAAAGTAATTTTAGGGAGCCACTAATTTTCTTTCCTGAGAGAAAATTAGAAAGAAAATCAAATCTAAACGTCAGCTAACTTTTAATCTGTTTAAAAAAGAGAAAGAACTTAAAGTTTCTGTATAATAAATAAAACTAAAACGTAAAAAAAATGTATATCATTACGGTTTTGAAATTACAAAAAAAAATGGGTTAGTAGCAAATAAAAAAAAAATACTTAGCACACTAAAATTTATGTATGTAGAGATGAAGTAGAGATGGAGTTGTAACGTTAATTATTGGAACGTTAAGGAGGCGTTTGTCATCCAAAAGACTGATGTACTTCTATGAACTAATGGTTGGTACTACAGGGACTGTAGTAGTCCAGGAAACTGTTTTACTCCGGAAACTGAATGCAATAAACTGTATGATGGAAACTGAATCCAGGAAACTGTATTACTCAAGAAACTTTATGTGTCCAAGAAACTTGTATCAA
>CAJUYH010000899.1:0-55695 GCA_910591685.1 Galerucella tenella | reverse complement strand
GGTTCAATTTAAATTGTAATTATTGAGCTGGACAGATATCCTCATGCGGGAATGCGGCAAAAAGTTTACCATAACTAGTTTCGGCAACGATCTACTTCCTTCTATATATATATATATATATATATACTATTCCACCAAAAATTAAAATCGTGAAGAAATTGCACATTTTTAATATCTGAAATGTTAACCAACAAAGTTAACGTTTCACTCATACCAAGGCCATTAATATATTATTGGAACATACGCTTCTCTCTATTGAAAACTATAGCGGAATTCTGATAAATTTCTCAATTTTCCAGTCATTCGGTAAACTACAACGACACAAATATTTTTTTTTTCGCCTACCTCTATCCAAAGTATACATTTCCTGGCTCATTGTAGGAAGCAAAGTCGTACTTTCCCTCCCTAGGGCGGAAAAGTTAAAGTAACGTCATGGTACGTCCTCAATAGAATAACCCATACGGCATTGACGACCTATACTTTATAATATTATATTAGTATGAAGTTCTCCTTTCATTTATAGAACAGCCTGTATTTTGCGAAGTGGTAGAAATCAGTAGATTGTTATTTCAATTTAACGATTTTTACATTAGCAATTTGACTTCAATTCACAGATACTTACGGTTTTCGATTTTAGGACAGAAATATTATACAGCATGCTATGGTCCATTGAAAGATTAACAGTTTCAAAGTAAGTTAGGTACCTACTCTACAGGGTGATTCATACGTGATGGACCGAGTTGTAAGTCTACGTTCAGAAGGCCAAAATAATAATATTTTCATTAACAATAATGGGTCTTAGTCTGCTCCTTACTGAGGTACAGGATGTTGAAGGGAAAAAAATAAAATAGATTTTTGTTAATAGATCAGCTACTTTTCTACATAATGACTCGAAAATTGGGTATGAACTAGTTTTTGTAAGGGTAAACAAGAATGTGTGAGAGGATTTAAGTTAACTCGTAGATGTCGCCACATGCGCCATATGAATTAGATGAAATCAGCTACAAATTTTTTATCGCTCATTATTTTACAACTTACTTATTCAATTTGGCTAGCCCCATCATTTCTGTACAAAAAAGCTATTCTTCTTTGATCTTCAAAATATTAACGATTCTCGAGATATTTGAATTTTACTAATTCACTACACTATAACATTTCACGGTGGCCGACGTAGCATTAATCTGTTAAGTTATCAGTAGTAATAACCCAAGAACATTGATAATTGTTCGAAAAAATTGTATGACAGATTTCGAAAGCTTTTTGCTTGGAAACAGACCGACGCCGTAGGCGGAGGTCTGTTGCCTACGAGCAACAAGCTTGAGAAAGTTGTCATAAAATGTTTGAGCATTTATCAATGTCCGAGGGTTATTCGGATAGAAAATTTTTTACCAATTATAGAAATACAACCAAATCGTGTTATTTCCAAATATTAAATATTTGAAACTTCAAAATCGAAATAAATCAATAGGTATGTGTCCATAGCAACATGAAAACAGCCCATGGTCTGTTATCAGTGTAATGTTGACATGATTGGGTGGAATTGTTCATATGATAAAAAATAAGGAAATTTCATTGGTTATTGTAGCTGTCAAGAAATTTCCATTGTTATTAACTCTCGTACAATAAATGTGTTTTATGTCATAATAGTTCATTATTGTGTTTTTATTGCTCAGTTACCAACTATCCAATGTCGTACTTTTCGCCCGTGCGGGCATAAAGAGAATTAATTTTTTGTTCAACTTATTTGATAACCATGTCGTAAGCTTTTTTAGACTTTTTTGGCAACAGATTTACAGTTGTTTTCTTTGCTTTTCTAATAATTTCGTCAGAAATTCCAAAATCTTCGTTCATTTTGACTTCTAACTTTGACACATAAAATTTATTGTGACATTATGACATTTACGTTTGTCAACATTCACCTATTAATTCAAACCGGATTTTTTAAAACACTTATTTGTATTGAGATTGGATTGCAATAACGAACTAGTATGACATAAAAGTTTGTATGTACCGCAGGCATAAACAGATGTGTATACCCTCGAGCGACTTACAAACCCTCGGGCCAGAGGCCCTCGGCTTCGTAATACGTCGCCCTCAGGGCATAAACATCTATTTATGCCCTTGGTACCTAAATAACTATTATTACGTAATTTTTGTATGGTTTCATTATAATATTATTACCAATTATCAATTACGGTTAGGTAAATGTCAACATTCCATGGCATGCTTGTGTCTTAACAGATTGATGCTACGTCGACCACCGTGAAATGTAGTGTAGTGAATTAGTAAAATTCAATTATCTCTAAAATATATCTACTTCTCCAGAACTAGTGTCTGTCCACACTAAGAAATTGCGCTAGTAGGAAAAATTCGTTAAATTGTGATTAAGTACTCGATTTCTTTGTTAATTGAAATATCTGATGTTTTCATGAACAGTAAATGGTACATTTACAAATCCACTACCATTACTTGGTAGATTTGTTTTTTTGTATCTCCAATTAGTAAAGTCCGATAACGACTTCCATAAAAATTTCATAAAATGTAGTTGGCAACTTAATGAATGCCTAAAGAGAATCTTTCAAAGTTATTCATATTCATAGCTCTCAAAATAATCTGCTTTCATTATATTATCCATATATGTTAACCTTTTTCGATAATTGGAAGAAATTTATGAAGTTAATTTTTTTTTATTTGAATCAAGTTTAGCTTGGAATATAAAACGTTTTCAATTAACATATTTAATTGGAACATAATTTGAAATTATTGTTTTTATATTAAAAATTGAAAAATAAATAAATAAAACTTCACGTGGAATTTTAATAATAACCTTGCTGGGTCACTGAGAATCAATTTAATGTGTGATAAACACAAAAACCACTATGAGTGATGGGAAAAAGGGAATAAACGGAAGAAAGTGTTGAGAAATTATATAGAATTTGGAGAATCGGTAAAATATGATATAAACTTGCTCATCCCTCTCATACTAATATCGTTATTACAGGACATACTTATGCTTATTATAATTATTGTCGTCTAGTTGCACATAGCTGAAGCAGATAAACAATAAAAGATCCGATGTCAGAAGTAATTAAGAAAAGCGACAGAAGCTATATCGAAACATTAAAAAATATAATTTATAAGTGTCAAAGTTCCTACAAGATAATTATGAACAACGATTTTCTTGTCGTGTAATGATTAGATAACAAATTGATTACTACTGAATAAGCAAGAATATAATTCACAATAATTGTTAGTTTACATTCAATATAATTGTTTCGATAAAGAAAAAAAAACAAGAATGATGCTCAATGTGGGGAATCTTTATTTTATCGTTACTCACGTAATGAAAAAATTGTGTAGTATTTCTCGATTTAGGGAGAAAAGAATTTTCTCACTACATTTGAAAACCGAATACAATATAGTCAAATATTAATTCTATCCTTTTTTAGCGGCAATGCCTGGAATTATTCAAAAAATTGCTATGAATTGTTATTCTACCACCGGAACTTTTTTTGATTTTTTATTGGAATACAAATGGAAAATATTCTATGTCTAAAATTGATGTTTCCGGAGGCATGAGTTATTGGAGATTCGGAAATTATCCAATTTGGTACTTTTCACCCATGAAAAAATAATGAAATATAAAAAATATCTTCTCCAAACTCCTAACACAATAGTTATTGTTCATACCTGTTTTTTAATTGTTTATCACGCGCATTCACAAGCCGTTACCTCTCACTGACTCGAACGCTGCATCGTCCTCATTGTGTCCTGAATAATTATTTATTATTTATCTTGAAATCTATCTACTCCAGAACTGTTGGGGACAGCAATGTTATAGATAATTGGAATACCCAAAATTTGTAAGGGATATATTTCAAAATCATTTTTATAAAATCTAAAAATTTGCTTAGAAGTGACTTTTCTATCGGTTCATATCATTTCTTTGCTAGGATCATTGAAATTTATGCATTTTCATCAACAATAATAAACTATACTACTATTTCAACAATTTTTGAAATCACAATTCCATATAGATAATGGAAAGATGTTGTTAAAAAGGTACGCATTCAAATAATGGAATTGAAAAATGATAAGAAAAATGGTTATTTATGTATCAAGGGTACCAATTATGGTCTGAGATCTGAACCTTAATCGACATTCACCGAGCTGATAATAGAATGAAACGTATTTTATCAAGAATGTCGTATATTTGGAAATATATTAAATATGGTTTTGCTCAAAAAATCCTGAACCGACTATTTTCAATAACATTTTGAATAATGATTTTTGATAAAATATTGCGACATCAAGATAATAGAGAATTATTGTTACCACTTTTTCTTCGTCTTTTAATAAAGGTTTCCTTTATTATGACATCTACGCATGCGCATTTGACTTCTTTTATTGAATAAATATCTCTTCAATCTTCAATCTTCAATAAAATGAAGGCAGCCTGTATTTATTTAAAATACAGGATAACTGATCTTAATTGGATAATATGAAAAAAATGTTATCATTATAAGCACTGTTTTATTGCGAGCACGTTGATATAGGGTTGTCTGCATTCGGTTTTATCAGGGAGCGAATTTTGAACATTTGAATTTTAACGCGCTAGAGGAGACATAGAAATCGACTGATGGTATATATTATCTATTAGTAGGTGCATACAAACTTTCATGTCATACCAGTCTAATTTACTGTGTGGACCCTTATTTTGTGAAATCTAGTCATATCCCTTCTTTAAATGGATCTATACTCAGCATGCTGATATTTATGGTCATAATTAACAAAGTAAATACGGATATAATCCTTACACAGAATTAACACCTAAATGCCTGAGCTCATACTATTGATAAAAAAGTTTTTTAGTTAATTGATGTTACTTAACAAAAAATGTACAGTCATTTAATTTACTTTTACAATGACGAGTATGAAAGTCATGAAATAAAAGGTTCGAAGAATCTCTTCTTTCTAATTGTTTTCCTGTGAATAAAAATGCGGTTCTCGTCTATTAAATTTCTGTATGAAGTAGTTCGTTTGCACAGAAATTAAAATGCATTATCATATTGTTACTTCTTCGAACTATCTAATTACAGTGTAACAGTATATTTAAGAAACACACTGTTATTATCTACATTAGTTAAAATAAGTACAGTTGATGTAATAAAAGCAGAAAATGGAAATGCTGACACACAAGGCCGCTAAAAAATATTCTTGTTTTCACTGGATGCAATTAATACTTTTGATTCTCATGACAAGGTGTCCCAAGTAATATGAAAATACTGGTATATAGTTTCAATCCATTTTTTCCAACTTCAATAAAATCCCAATTATCACTTAGGCTATAAAATATCCCAAAGTCACCATATTTTGACAGGTTAGCCACCGAAGTAGCAATGGGTTCGAAAACATAATTTGCGTGGGGGACCTCAAGAATAGGATGTCGCTATGAACCAATTTGGTCAATTATTTTTGGGTATGACCAAAATTAAACGTGTCCCACAAACTCCTTTGGAACGCATTCAATCAACCTGTTTTTACTGATCAAATTGTTTATCGGATTTATTCAGCATAACACTTTCGTCCTCCGGAATCTTAGAGGTTTCCCTCAATATAATTGTATTCAGGCGACCATTTAGGAATTTGGGAAAATTTTAAACTCTTAATAGGATTCTTCACATTATCCCGCGTTTGTAGATTGATTGTTTACACCTATGATTTATGTTGTAGGGAAATTCTAACAGTCTTAGAGTCTTTAGGGAGGTGGAGTTTTGTTTTTTTTTTCAATTCGGTCAATAGCTCCAAGATCTCATCGCTGAAAATGGATTTGTCGACACATTGATAATAAAAAGGTAGAACGTGTCGAACTTTAGTTCCTTTTAAGCCAAAATTATGTAATACATCTGACGTTATAGATAAACGATTAGCATATTCTTTGGTGGTTGAGTAGTAAGCATACCAGACTCTCACGCAGTAGACCCGGGTTCGATTCCCCGTGAGGAAGTTTTTTTTTATTGTAAATTTTATATTTAAATAATTATTCTGCTTGTTATTAATAACGACAACAGGTGAACGTTTGAAATATTTAGCAGAACATTCATTATTATAGATAATGGTACGGTACCCTTCATGAGGGAGTCCGACTGGCAACATCTACTTATAACAGCATTGGATATTTAAAAAAGGCAACCGTAGCATTATACAAATTGGACATTCAAGAACTGTACGTTTACCACAAAATTAGTGGAAACATAAAATTGAATTGTTAAATTTTTAATTTGAAGTTATATTACATTTTATAGAAATTTTTATTTTCTAGATTTTTTCTTAAGTGGGTCGTAGAAAAAATATGCTGTTCGACTCGTGTGGATTGTCCATAACGCACTTGAACGATTGAGCACTCCGCCTACGGCGTCGTGCTCAAACTTCGTCCTCGTGCGATATGGCCATCATATCCACACTAGTTGCACAAACTACAATTTCTTTCAAAATATGCCCTTTAACATTTAAAAACAACCTGCCAAATGTCAAATCAATTTATCTATCCATTTTAAAGTTATCGAATTAAAACATTCAAGTTTTCAAAATTTCAACACCCTGTATTTCGAAAAGTAAATGTGCTAGACCCCTTAATCGCGCAAAAAAAAATTATGGAAATAATAGTAAAAATTTATCCGAACAAATTCAAGTAGATAACCAGCACTGCGAATACCAGCTTTGCATAGAATTTCAATATAGCATCGGTGGTTCAGTGGTAGAATGCTCGCATTGCACGCGGGCGGCCCGGGTTCGAATCCCGGCAGGAGCATATTTATTATTATGATTTGCTGCTTCGTTAACGAGAGAGAGCGAGACTAAGGAGGCACAAGCACGTAAGCAAGGCACATAACGAAGCAATGTAACATAACGTAGCGTAACGTAACGCGTAACGGTCAGATCTTTTGCGTCGCGACCCCTGGTCGCTCAAACATAACCTGGCGTAAAGAACTAAAGTTCCAAAAAATATATAGAAACTTCAAATTGATAACTAATAATTGGATATGTGAAATATCATCGTCTGTTTCCTCCAAGTGAAGGTCTAAACAGCTAATTCAATATGGTGGAATTGATTAAACTCAAAGCTGGGGCCTCCGGGGACAAACAAAATTTTGTCATTGGGGGGTTAATGTTTCGGAAAATTAAGTTTTTGCTAATTTATATCTCCTGAATTGATGCTTATACTTAAAATGTCCCGAACCCCGGACAAAACTTCTACTCCGTTCAGACATTTCAACCATCCTCATTATTCGTACCGATCAAATAACGTTAGTTGCTAATAACTCATAACGTTCAGTAGACAGCATTTACAGTGCACCAATTTTCGTCAAATCTTCATGTTTCCCGTTCCAACTTGGCAATTAATGTAATATGAGAAAATAAAGGACTAGAGGCAGAATTACACGCTGAGTTCGATGATGAACAAAAAATACTGGGTGTACTATTGAAAAAAAGTAAACTCCATGTTGTCTCGCTCATGCTGAACACCCACTATATCTCAAAATATTCTAGAAATGTGTATCGGTGGAATCACAACAACATTACTTTGTATTTTTGTCCCCTCACTATGATCCACCCCTTATAAACTATTCTGTATCTATACCTATTGCAGGTACATTAACAAATTAACTATAATTTTGAAATATATTTTGTGGTTATTGGAGCACTTTAAAAATAATGACCCTTTTAATCATTCTAATAATGCCATATCCCATGACTTTGAATTACCGAAAACAATGTTGAGTTAGTCAGCAGTGCACCATAACATCCAAATAAACAGAAATAATGAAATTAACGTCCCGCAGTGTATGTATTTATTTGAAAATTGTAATTAATCCCACTGACCGTTTTAACCCAGTTGGCTCTTTATATCATAACCTACTCTATTGTAAATTCAAGTAGTTAAAACAGAACCATTGTTTTTGTCAATTAGTATAACGAAATGACCACCATTTATCACTACAAACAACATTAAATTGCCAAATTTTTAACACTATAAATAGACTCTTGTTATTACGGACCAAGTTTTTTTTTCCAATAAAAACTGGGAGATAATCAATATTGACAGCATAACTTTTGATGTTTATGCCTTTATTGACAACAAAACGCTGCGCACTATTCATAGGAGCTTAATGAAATTGTTGCTAATGAAACTATCAAAATTCGGAAGGCTATAATATATTTTCATTATATTGATGGCACGATTTCATGCGAAAGTTACGGGAATAGTACTTTCTAGTATAAATAGAAGTCCTTTTCATTCAATTGTCTATTTTGCAGGTGTATATAATAGATGTGATTTCTTGTTTATGTATTGTCAATTTATAAAGAAAATTTGTGGAATCATCACTTAGAGTATATTTTCATTTGAAATGACGTCAACAAGTTTTGCATTCACCCCACTTAAACCTGATAAAATACTTTCACGTTGATGGAAAAAACTATAACACTGAATGACCACGATTTACTTGTGCACCACCGTCTTACAAGTAAAGTTCGGGAAATAGTTAGTTTCATTTTTTAGAAACAGAGAGAGCAACTACTAACAATCACATCGATATATGGCAGTATTTATTGATACCAATTGAAGAACAGCTGAAAATGGTTGATTTTGTAAATATTTAGTGGGCTCTCTCAACTTATTGAAAGCAATTTCCATGACATGGTTCACACTCTCTCGAAAGTCAGGGAAGTTAAAAAAGGTTGAAGAAAGTCAAGGAACACTTTGGAAAATTTTAGAAATCAGAGAAAACAGCGAGAGTGGAGTCAAGCATTTTTAGAAATTAAGTTGTCTGCACGCAACATTGACATTTGATTCCAAACAAAAAAGTTTCTTATAAAAAAAAGCGAGAGAAGCGGAAATTCAAGAGTTCAAACAAGAATGCCATACTATACTTATCAAAGTGACTAAAAAGTAACTAGAAAAATGTCTCATTAAGTACAAAACTGTGCAGGGTTTATCTTTTTAGGAATCCGGCGTAATAAGAATTCAAGAAGAACAAGGGAAACAAATAGTGAAGTTATTCTTAGGGACATTTTATAATTCCAACAGAATTTCTGACATCGTTGCGAATAAAGCTTAATCACAGTACAGCAGTCTTTGTTTTGGAGCTTATATTCCTTTTAAACAGCATTTTGAAGTACCTATATCTAAAGAATATTAGGGCAACATCAATACTTGATGATTTTTATTCAGGCATATTAATGGGCTGTTCAAAATATCAGGAACTATAACAAGTCATTGAGCTAGGTTCCAAGCAATTTAAACAAAGCCAGGACAGCCCACAGAAGATATGAGGGGAGCAGACAGCATTCAAAACAAGCTCAGAAAAAAAGAAGACTGGAAAAGAGCAGAAAAAAGAAAAATACACATGGAAATCAGAAACCTTGAAGAAATGAGAGAAGTAAAAAAACAACTTGTATCACTGGAGGGAGATGAAACATTCTATCCAAAATACAAATGTTGGAGAGAGCATAAAAAGAGTAGGTAGGCTTCCAGTTTGACATCCAAGAATGGATAGTTTTTTCTATCAGGAACTTTCAATCTCTTCGGGTGAAACTACTAATTTTGAGTCATATTTCGATTGGTTTGAATGTTCTCATTTGTAATTGTATTAACATAAATGATTAAGCAATTGTATGATGGAGAAAAGAATAGGATGGAAGGCGATTGACATCTATGGGGATGGTGGATGACGATGAAAAAAATGAAAATTGTATATCCCAGTTGCTTGACAAGTCGTAAGTCATGGAAAATTGGCGTTCTGGTCATGGAGAGTCAGGTAAATCAATGTCAGAATAAAAATGTGAACCATGTATAAGAAACATAGATTCATAACTTTTTAGTTCAGTTACGGGATACTAATTACACATTCAACTTAAGTAATGGGTCAATCTTAAGCATTATTGAACGGTGGGTATTTGATTGTAGGTTAACATTTTCATAAGTTTTTCATTTGTGATACTTTTAACAATCTGGCTAGTATATAGGTAACCTAATTTTAGTATTATTGTTTTTTGAATTTAACTGGTCAAATGAAAAATAATGAATCTATAAGAAAACCTTGAAATTTTCACTCTAGAACTGAAAAATTTAACTGAGAAGTTTGGATGTCAGATATTTCTCACACTTCTTCCTTACGTACTTTCTGTGATATCTGTATAATTTTCACCCAATTCAGACACAGCCTCTTTACATCGTCGATCAAGTTCTCGATTCACTTCAATGTAGATGTCAAAGGTGATAGTATGATTTTGATGGAACAAATGGAATATTCAATGGTACCCAATAACTCTTTTTTCGATGGATTGGTTAAAGAAACTGTTTTCCCGCAATATTCATGAAAAGTAGAAATAATAGATTCCAAGCGTTCCAATCTACGCGATTGGCAATCCTTTTGATTTTTATAAAACTAAGTAAGTGTTCCATTACTTACATTGAAATAAAATATCGGTACATTGAACTGTTATATATGATCGATCGTTTATTGACTGAACTTGGCCAAGGTAGGTAAATACAGTTAGTTGTGAGTTGTATGCAAGCAAGTGCTCTCAAACGGAACTAGCGCATTCGATACCTACATATGAAGTGTGGAAAATGTTTTACACTCATAAAAATGTTAAATTAAATTCAATTACTCAACTAATGAAAGTATCGGAGAACTGAGAGACATGTTTTCAATAACATACTCATAAAACTCAATGAACTAGACAAAAATAGCATTGCCACCTCACTGATAGTAGGACAAACTGGTGGGAATTGGGATAATGAAATAGCAGATGCACTAGCTAATGGGGGACTCGAACACCCTTATAGGGGTCGGAACCCTTTTAAAGTATCACTCGAATGTAAGACTGCACTGTTGTCCTCAAAGAACACTGTCGCTCGAAAAAATACCTCGAAAGACTCAAACTAGTGAAGTAAAAATAATGTGGATCTCATGGATTGGGAGAGGGATCCTTCGTTCACCTGCAGATTGCATAGCAGTACAAAATCCTAGGTCACAACACCCAAACTGAATCCTGCGGATTTCCTCAAATTCTGAATGGAAGAGAGTCTAGGGAAACTACTTGTCCCCGACACGTTCCCCACGAAATGAGTAGAAGAAAGTGGGCACAATGACTCTTTTAGGTCTTAGTGAATATCATCCCAGCATACCTTTGTCGATGAAGAGACGTTCCTTTGTATGTTTTATTCGTTTGCTGTTGTCAATCTACTGTCAATCACTATGTTTGGTCTTTTTAAGCTCAATAAATATTAAAATTAATGGGTCGCATGTTATTAAAAAATATAAGTTTATATTCGAAGAAACCTTATATATATATTCCTGCTCCCAAATTTTAATCTATTGTTGATTATCCTGGCTTCGTCTTGTATGTAGACATGAAGTAGCGGCAGGGACGGGAAGACTTCATGTGCAGCTGTTGAGTCAGACAGGGAAGCTTGCTTTTGGATATCACTGTTTCCAATAAAAGCTTCTATTGGTTCCAGTTAAAAGTTCCAACAAAACGAGTGACTTCAACTAATATTTTCATTCCACAAAACTCAATCTGGAAAAATTATTTTGTATTACAGGAAGTGAAGGTAGATAACTTGTTGTGAGTGGGGCTGTTCCAGGATTGTCGGGAAAATACCGGTGGTCAAACATTGCTAGTGCATATGTATGCATATGTATAAATTCCAAGTATCTCTCTTTACTTGAAAAAAAGGTAAATGCTCAATTCCACTCACTATCTTTCAGGAGTGATATGTTGGAAGAGTATCAGCTGAAGAATGAATGAATTTGAATGACGCATCATGAATTTCTACCACCCTTTGAACATTCCTGCATAAATTGAGAAGAACGCTGTATGCGTGAAAAAAATATTTTTCTTCGTGTATAAATAGACTGTTCCATCCATACTATCAAAAAACAGAAGAACATGTTAGCTGCAGTTTGACGGTTGTACGAATACTGAAGAAATAAGAAGAAAAATAAGAACATAACAGGAAGATAAATAGCTTATTATCTGACAAGCCGTTAACGGATCGGAGTAATGGTCTTTTTACCTACACACACATGAAATCTATAATGAAATCAATCTATACACAGTGAGGTAGTGGAAAACTAATGACGAGACAATCAGTTATGAGCAAGACGGTAACTATAGGATATGTATTAACAGAATACAGGAAAATACAAATGCCCTCCTCTTCCTAGATTACTTTTAATTGGAAATAAGATACAGTTTCTTGAGAAATCGATTATCAGGAATCTTACAATTTCAAAGCCTCTTCCTGAATTGTCACTGCAGCTTATACAATAGATTTTTCGGAAACTGGAGTTGAAAAATAATTAGTGTCATTGGGCATATACATGGTAAGTCACTTACATAGCCCTGCCCTGTATTGAAGATATTTCACTGATTATTTAAAATTATTCACTAGATACATGTGAATTTTGACTGAAGTTTGTTTGAAAATACCCAAGTAGCACGAGAGAATTTCATTCAGTTCGGCAAGGATTATTTAAGACTATAGAATAAAACTCCGAATCAAACCAATCGGTTTTAAAAGAAGTCTTAAGGTTGTCATATGACCGCCTTCAGCACGGAAGTGCCAACTCTGAGAGCGGTCTTTGAAAACCAAAATAATAAAGCCCGCATATATATTTTTTACCTTGAGGTTTCCAAGGTTTCCGTCAAGGCCATTTGTGGAAAAGTATCGATTCTTGCAGCAATGGGGCTTGATATATAGGCTATAATACGTTTTAAATGAAATATGACCATTCTTAATTCACCATTTAGCTTCAATGTTCTTGAGTTGCCTTCAATAACCTGAAATATCTTAAACAGTTTTTTTCTGACGTAATTGAGGTGAATGGAGTTTGTGGCATTCCGATGTGTCATTAATATTCTGGATATCAGAACCCAAGAAAAGTGACAGGGACAAAATGACAAATGACCAATGACGAAATATTCAATCCCGACACTTGACAGCTGTCAAATAAAAAAATGGGAAAATGATATGATGAGAAAGTGCATATTCTTCTGTATTTTATGTTGCTCTTGTAATTGGATCCACAATTTCCAATTTTGTTACTTGACATCTGCCAACTAGCTGCGAAATTACCGAAATAAATCAATCAGCTAAAATATTCACATGTTTCTCTTATTATTTTATGCTGCTTGGAATCTAACGAAATTTGAAATATAAACAGCTGGTTTTTTATTACTCCGAGACTGAAATTGTAATCAACGCCTGAAAAATTCCTAATCTATTAATATTGGTGAAAATTGGTTAGGTATTTCTATGCTAATTCGATTTGCCTATTGATATTTCATAACTAGTTAGGGGCTACTTACCACACAACAAAAGTTGTATTATTGAGCAATAAGAGCGGGTTTATCGATGCTCGGTTAAATCTGTCAGCTACGTAGCCCTCAGCTATCCCCAGCCGCCAGTCAAAGTCTCGGTTACAATAGAAAGCGTTTATCAATGCACCACATAACTGACAGCTAGCTAACTGGAGGCTAAGTGTAATTAGGCATTTAACCAACTTGTTCGGGTTATGAACGTGAGTGTAATGTTGTCAGAGCGTAAATTTCTCATTTTAATTTGGTGTAAGGAGGATCACCCGTTACATGAAATATACATATTATTAATTTTATTCGCATATAACATATATAACACAGTGAATCAAGGATATGAAGGTGAAAGTTATTATTTTTCTATTTCACCGTAAGCTTACTCTGACAACATCGTGGAAAACTTCACTTGTCAGTGTCAAAATTGTGATACTGTTATTTTTATTTCGTCTTAGTTGAGTTGTTTGCATTTAAGCATGTTCACAAAACAAACAAAATATCCCAATTTCACGGTGTAAAAGTGACAATCAGGTACTTATGAAAGTAGCCGTTCATCATAAAAGTATAATAGAATGCAAAAAGACGGATGCTGTGACTTGGCGAGAATAGCTGGAATTTGTTGGAGTATCATGAGAACACTGGGTTTAGATAATCGAAACCGAGTAATAAACTCTACATCATCGAGCTCTTCAAAGGAATTTATCCGTTCTTCAACAGTATATGGTCGTCTTTCGTACTCTACAAATTCCAATATCTCGCCAATCTTTAAACTCTTCATCGAAAAGGTCGTCAAGTTCCTCAAAATACATCGACAATAACAATGAAATAAAATACAAACAAAACCTAGATGCTACTGAACTACTATGAAAAAATCAAATAAGCTTCTCTATTTCACCCTTAACGATAATAACACAATCAAATTTGAAGTTGGAATAATCTTTGTTGCAAAATGTAAGGAAACATGAAAAAATCATGTGGTCAGTTAGAATCTATGGTTAGAATAACGGAGCACCACTTTCTCGTATTCTATGGTTAACATCAATTCAATAGTGGCAGCTAGGATAGCCGAAAGTTTGACTGCCAGCTAATGCAAACTGGCAGTTGATAAACATTTTGACCAACAGCTAAGATTCAGCCGAAGGCTACAATATGCAACCTAGCATTGATAAATCCGCCCTAAACAAGTTTTTTAGCAATATACAAAAAATACTAAGTCGATCCTAACAAAAATGAATAATTTTTCGATGTCACGACAATGTTCACTCCATTGACTGGATTATAATCTAAATTTAAGAGATGTATATTATTACGATGCAATTTTGCAAAGTGATATGCATATTATTTATAAGAAGCAGCAGTAGCGGAGGGTTAAAAATACAGTGTTGTTTTCATACAATTACCACTAGTTGCCATCAAAACTTTTTAAACAAATTTTCATAATAATTCACAACAGAAAATGTTCAACACAAGGTAAATACAAACTTCAGATCTCTCGTTTTTCAAGCACAAAATAAATATATTTATGATAATGAAGTCAGGGAGTATGATTTTTGATTATTCAAATGTAATAGAGAGTAAATACAGTTGGAGAGCTTAGAACTTTTTGAATCACACTTTTATGAACACGGAACGTATCTCACCAAAACTGCTTGGAGGTGGAAATTGAGAATCTTGTGTTAGAGCCTGAGCATTAAAATTTACAAACAAACATATTGCAGTATGTAAGTGACATTGTTATGATCAGTCATAATCAACCAGAAACATTGGATGAGCTACAAAAATTTATAATAGTGAAATGGTTCAACAGGTATATATGATGGAGCCCAATGCCTTGAAATCTCAACATAAAATATTCAATTTGTTCAATAACAATTAAAATACATTGTATCTTCAATCAATAGGCACAACTTACCAACTTTAACCACATGTTATATCAGGTAATATTACTAAGTGATGGAGAATGGTATATTCAAAAATTTAATTATTTTGAATTCAGTCTTTAGATTAACAGAAAAAATGGAAAGAAAAATTTACTGAAATCTATAGTCCGGGACAAAAATGTTGACATTTGACTTATTCCATAATTGTCCCGTTTTTTTTTCTTCATTCATTTTTTTTATTCATTTCAACGCGCTTTGTGACAGCTCTGGCCATTAGCACTAGGTACAATACACACAATATGTTACGGTTACAATATGTTATGGTTTTATATATGTAAGATTAAACAATAAATGAAAAGAAAGTGATTAAATTGTGTTCAGTAGATTTTGTTCTTACAGGAATTGGATGGCTATAGTTATTTGGCTCGGGCAGGTTAATATTTCTTTTATAGTTCTTTCCATTCCCAGCTGTGGACGACGCTTGTTATATAAAGGGCAGTCCACTAGTATGTGTACAACTTTTAATGGGGAATGGCAATGTTGGCAGTTATGTTGAGGTGAAGAGCTCATCAAGTGGCCGTGCAAGAGACGAGTGTGACCGATACGTAATCTCCTGGCAACGACCTTCTCGTTTCTTCGTCAATCAGGAACATTGAACTGGTCTACTATAGGATGTGCTCATGGAGGAATGTGACTGAGTGGCTCCAATGATTTTGCCATTGGGAACGAATGAGTTTCTTCATGCTGGTTTCCAAGTCGCTGGAGATTTGCAAATTAATTGGGTTGGTGGTGGATGAGGCGGCTTCTTTGGCAAAGCGATCCGCGATTTTATTTCCAGCTATGCCTATGTGTGAAGGGATCCATATAATACTGATGGTAACATCGTGCAGAATAAGGTTTTGAGATGTGTCGTGAGTGCGTTGAACGAAGGGGTCAATGGTGAATAAATTATTGATAGACTGAATGGATGATAGGGTGTTTGTGCAAACGGCTATATGCTGGTGGGGTACTTTGCTGAGTTCAAAAGCTTGTAGAATATATAGTATACAGTTCACCAGTGTGAACGCTACATGTAGCATAAATTCGGTAAGATCCAACAACTGCTTGCGTGGTAGAAACATTACATCTGACTCCAGTTCCGCTTTGGATGCATCGGTGAAGAGGAAGCTTTTTATTAAGTATTTCCAGAAAATAGTTTTTTATTAGATCATGGCTGGTTTTTTCTTTGTTGAATTTAGTCAGTGAAAGGTTACATTTAAGGACAGTTTTTGACCAAGGTGGAGTATGTAGAAGGGGAGCAGGGATAGTGTGGGATAATTGAAGATGCGGTATTAATAACTGAAGAAGGAAGGGAATAGTATGAATGCGTGGCTATGGCTAATTACTATTGATTTATTAAAGAAACACTTACACACTATAATAAACTTAATTTATATACACACTACTTAATGTCTATTAATTTATCCACACTCGGTATATAAATTATCTTCAACACTATTTATATTCACTTTCTGTTCACTCACTGTATACTGAAACTGTTTACCGATTCACTGTATACTGAACAACTCCTCCATTCACTCGAAAACCCGCGTATATATAGTCTTCCGAATTTCTAGAGCTTCCTGGAATTCACCGCTTTCTACGCTGTTTGAGAACAGTCTCGAACATTATCTGCTCAAGAAACTTTCTAGAAAGGTCGCATTCATAGTTTGCGACAGGACCGGCTTCTGAATGACTGAGTTCGTAACAATGGGTAGACACATCTACATAATTTTTTTTATTATTGAGCTGTGCGCGTGACTTTGGTCCTATAAGTTCACATCAAACACTAACATCATTTTGAGGTGATTGAGTGGCTTCATGAACTCCTTCATAGTGGAGCAAATCCCGACTAACCCCAGAACTACTCATTTGAATGCTCTCTACATGTACTGAGTAATAAATGGCTATGGCGAATTAGCTAAGTGTGGGATACTTTATAACATTCTGTTAATTTGAAGAATCTTTGAAAAAGCTTTTGTCCACAGTACACGTATGATGATCAATCCAAAATCTCCATTTTACTAATATAAGTTGACTTCAGTATAAATATTTATCATCTAAAATGCTTTTAAGACCTCAAGATTATTCGAGAATTCATTGTTACTAATTCTATGGCACTCACGTCTCTAAAAAAACTGCTTGCACTTTTGGGTTTCTTTTTTCCATCCTTTGCTGTTTTTATTGACCCCGCTAAGCTATAAATGAAGTTCCAACCTTTTTAAAATGATTTTTCAACAGCTCAAAGCTCCCGTGTGGCATTTGGAAAATTTTATTTTTACAAAGTCTCTTTATTGCGACTTACGACCCGTATTTTCAAGTAATCCAATAAGTCTCTATCGCGGCAAGGAAGCTGTGCTTAAGAAAAAAAAACACCAGCCTTTGAATTACATGCTCACACAGTAGCCTAGTCGAATTATTTTTCAACTCCATTGGGGTCTGCAAATAATTCCCAGAGTACCTAATATTTGTCCACGACTATTTGATAATCTTAACATTCCACGTGTGCTTCTTTAAGTATAATGACGTACATTATTCACTCGTGGATAATAGGTGTGGATAATAAAAAGGTCACATAACACATAATTATATTGAAAATATACAAACGACACAATATATCGAATAAGAATTCTCACGAGGCGAATTCGAACCCATGACTACAATCTCTTGCTTGTCCAAGTCAGAGCAGCAAACCATCAGGCTATGAAGACATTATGTGTCACTCACCTGCGGCTCGCGACATAAACGCACCTTCGTTGATAATAGCAAACGAACGATATAACGCAAGCATATCTTCCCATTACCTGTTTTACCTGTTATCGAAGGGCATTGAAGGTAGAGATCGCATTTTCACATTGAACAATGTCAATTTATAATCCTAATTTGACATGTTTTGGGACTCCATAAATATGTACAGTACTGCAATAGTGAACTTATTCCGTTTGGCTCTTACACACTGTATATCATTTTAATTGGCTGAACTATATCGACTCAATGTGACTCCCCTATAGGTATGATTTTCACCCTGGCCACGAACAATAATCCTACCTTAAGTTTCCGAGATGTTTCCGGAAAATTTCAGCTGGAACTTACCGAGTTAACAGGATGTGTTGCGATGGAAATCATTATCAGCTGACTGAGGTAGTAGTTAAAATTCATGTTCAAATCCACTATTCATAAGAAAAGTATATTCTTAGTCATTGCTCCACCCAATAAATGTTCTCAGTTGGTATATACTGGTCTTATTTGAATAGTAGCAAAGTATAGCTATTCAAGAAATAATACTTGAAACTGATAACTCTTTTATAACCATCAAAACACTTAGTTGACCATTCTTAGTTCAAAACGTGACAACTGCGATTGTTCAAGAAGTAGCTAGCAAAACATGATCTGGTTCTAGTTGCAAATAAATAGAATGTGAAACTGACAGCAGAAACACAACATTGATGGCAATACGTGACCACTATAAAACACCCAAAGAACAATTTGACTGTTTGACTGTAAATGAATCCTAAACAGTACTTGGGCTCTCCCTCGGGAAAACGTTTTTAAGTTGTCACTCAAAAGTTTTCAAAACTCTCGGATTGTAACAATGTAGTGTTCCAACTTCAGACATGCTAAATATAAGCATGATTTTGTCTGATAGTTTGGAGGGCATCGTTGCATACCTAAGTGACTGATTTCGACCCGAAGCTAAACGTTGATTCTGGTGTATTATGTGGGTATCGTCGTTAAAATGTCGTTGTCATTGTTCGGAGGAGCAAGATTCCGAATTAGAGAGAAAATCATTTTTAAAAATCTACACATTTTCTTCATCTGATGAACAATGAAGTTTTTAAGTGGGTATCTATCCTGTAATGTCAAGTTCCAATAAGTACAACGGAAGTCCAGTTAGCAGCATATGCTAATTCTGGTTACATATCAAAAGAAGGCAGCTTTTTTACGGCATAAGTCATTGGATGCAGGGGCATATTGTCGGGAAAGTGATTGTATTGGAATCAAAAGATTTTGTTATATATTTTCCATATTAAGTATATTCTCCAAAGTGTGAAAATTGTCCTTGTGAAATGTTAAATAGCAACATGAAGTCAATCTCCAGGTTTTGAGCTGTAATGTATTTTTCGTTGAACTCACCTCGCCTACATAAAATTTGAACTACCTAAACGCATGAAGTTTTGTACAATTTTTCATATGCCACCAACTGGTATATCAAAACAATAGCTTGAAACAAAACAATCCTACTGGAGGTAATAGAATGTTGATTAGTACCTGAATATTGTGTATGCTTTTGCTTTGCGGTGTTGATTTTCAATTTGTTAGTTCGGCTAATTATCCTGAGGCTTTCAATGCTGTTTGTCGGCTCATTCCGTTTTTTTCCTGAAAAATCATTTTCCATTAGAGATCTGAATGAATGTTATCATTTAAAACTCAAATTGCGAATTAGTTAATTAATATTTCATTCACGGTAATCTTCTTCACTACTTTTGCTATCAATGTGGTTTAATTCCCCAAAAATAAGAGAAAAAATAATAAGTAATGCCACAAGGAACTTGAAAAAGATATTTTTTCATTGCTCCAAATTGAAGTATTTTATAGTAAAGTTTACCCCAAATTCTCCTTTTTGGAGCTGGATTTCTATCCTATGAAAAATACAAAAAGTACGGAAAGCAAAAGCGCGAGCCTTGAACATGATGTCACTCTTCCATCCTTTTTGAGGTCAAAGAGTCTACAACTTGAAATCGACATCTCCGTATATTTGTTTGGCTGCTTCCCAGGTTTTCGAATTTTGACATCTCGTTTAACCTAGGAAACGATATCGATATTCTCTTTGCTATTACTGTTGTTTTCATCATTTGTTTCTGTTTCGCTTTCGTGTTTCCAAAATGTTCCAAGAGTGCTTCATATCAGCTTGCACGGGTGACAATATCAATTGTCAAATTGTTCAATCAAAATATTCGTTCACGAGCTAAAAACATACCATGGCTCGAAAGGGCAAAGGTTCAGGAGAACTTGAACAGAAGATCAAAGCCAGGACCATTTCCAGCTGTAAATATTTCTAAATAAATTGAAAACAATTAGCCACTCTGACAAATACTGCCAACATTATTTCAGACCTTATGACGTCGCTGGCCCAAGGTCAAACGAGTCTTAAAGCTAACCTTATATTTGCTCAACATTTTTTTTAATGGACTTTATGACATTTTCATCCGAAAGAAAATCCGAAAGAAAATTAAAAATTATCAGTGAGCTTCAAAATGAACATATTTGGATTAAGATTCAAGGACCTGTTGATAGGTAGCTAATATACATATAACGTTATTCATTTTGTTGACGTATTTGCAAGCTTGTGTCTGCAGATCTTTCAGTGTACAGGCGGTTATGAGAATAAACGGAGAAAGAGGTTTTCGCAAAAATTTTCTATTGCAAGTTAAGAATTACGAAAAACTTATATGATCGCAAAAATTGTATATAAGATAACAATTAGCTGTGGACATGAAAAATTGGCGAGCTACCAATTTGTGAAAAATCGTGACATAGAAATATTCCAGCGCGATTGAATGTTTTCTTATTTTGGATTAGATCCTGGAAGGATTACTGGAGAAGTATGATCTTACGATTTTCACATGGCTATGTAACAAAAATCATCAATGAAGCGTGCCTAGGCATTGAAAGATTATTTTTCCCCCCATTTTCTTGAATCTGGTCTTCGTATTTCAACTGAACAATTCAGAAAAGGTACATAGCAACCCAGACTTCACAGCAACGGCAAAGATAATGTGATTAGAGCCGGTCTATGGAATCAAACAATAATTTCCACGTCACACATACACTAACTGTACTGTGCACTCTATTTTCGTCAATATTTAACATTATATTCATTATCTTCTGGTAAATATTAGATATTATAAGAAATTGGATTATTTGAGTGATAAAGGACAATAATAATTGGAAAATATAATTTAACTATTACCAATAACAAAGGATTAGGAAAAATATCAAACATTGTGAGTTATATCCGTTATAAGAAAGTTTCTATTTCAATTTTATTTTTTCAAACACAATGTACAAAAATCGGAAAAAATGTGTGCTTGCTTCACACGGCAGAGAATCACATTTACTTCTTTGGCTAGTTTCATTGCCTCGGCAGTGAATCTGTTACTTCTCTGCCTACTTCAACAAAAAAACTATCGTTCCACATTTTATCACGTATGTGATCTATTGTGAACGGACCTTAAACATTTTCTGCAGTCTTAAACTTTCAGATAATATATTATTGCTTTGCTTGTCTAGTAGTCAAATAATTAACGAAATGAAATAATGTAATAATTTCCAAATGCTCAACATAATGAGTGATGCCAGTGTAAAATGTATATTTTGTGGACAATAAACTCCGTTTTCCTCTTTGGCATTTCATTTCTTTTGTGAAATTGTAGGTTTCTTCAAGACTTGCCTAAATGTCATATCAATAACAGTTATTCGACATCAAACCTAACCATTCAATTTTGTTTTCAAATTAATTCTCCTACCTCATTGTTACTACCTGTATATTAGGGTGGAGCGAAAAAACGAAAATTGGAAATTTTAATTTTAATAGTGCGGAAATTATGCCTATGTTAGATTAAATCATTTTGACACATTATTTTTTCTAATTCGATTTTTTCTTTTGCCTCCCCAACAGCCCTAACTTTTTCAAAAAATTTAATTTTTGGGAATAGTTAAGCCTCCAACGGTATTTTAAAAAATATATAATATAAAATTCTAATAGGACTCAAAGCTATAACAAAAGAATGCTTTACCATGCACCATAAATAATTTTAACAAAAAAGTGCGCCTTTTGCCTCCCCAAAGGCCTTAAAATATAAGAAAAATTTGTTTTTCTGCACAGTAAATTTTGACCGCCAATAACATCAATAAATTGCTTTAGTTATAATAAAACGGTTAAGAAGCAAATTTTCGCACCTGTAAACTGTCCGGACTCGTCTAAATGAATAATTTGCGCATGCGTCGACAAGATCTAACGCGCAAAGGTGCGTTATTGTGCAAGAACCAGAATGTAAGTATATCGGTCATGTGTCTCCTACTTCTGGTTCAGCACTAAGTATTAAAACAAGCATCGTTCAAATGTTAGAAGAAAACGACATTGATACTACGGAATTAGAAGCTATGGGCTGTGACGGGACAGTTGTAAACACCGGTGTTAAAGGCGGTGTAATAAGACTCTTAGAAGAACACTATAAAAAACCGCTGCAGTGGTTTGTTTGTATGTTACACGCAAATGAACTTCCACTTCGACATCTTTTTAATCATTTAGATTGAGACACTACCGGGCCTCGTGGGTTTGCAGGTGCTATCGGAAAGCAGCTAGAGAAGTGCGATAATTTGCCAGTAATTCAGTTTAAAACCATTAAAGGCAATTTACCCGAAATACCAAAAAATATTTTGGAAGAGTTAAGTACTGATCAAAAATATTTGTTTGAAATATGTCAGGTAATTGCTAGTGGTCGCAATACGTCTGTTTCAAACCGAAATCCTGGAAAACTGGCTCATTCGCGGTGGGTGACGACTGCGAATCGCATTCTTAGACTTTATATTTCAAGTGTAAATCCAAGCCCAAACTTGACCAAGCTAGCAGAATATGTAATGAAGGTTTATGCCCCGATGTGGTTTACTATAAAGTCAAAGCCAACATGTAAAGATGGTGCAAAACACGTCTTGCAAATGATACAGTTATCTCGATTTTTAGATGAAGATTTGAGACAAATTGTAGACGCTGTAATACAACGAAATGGCTTTTTTGGACATCATGAAAATGTACTTCTTAGTATGATTACTGACGAAAGAAAGCATATACGAGAACTTGGACTTCGTCGAATTTTAAAAGTAAGAAGTTCTTTGCCGCAAAATAGTGTTAGAGTATTTAAACTTTCTCCTTTCTGTTTTAATGCAAATGAGTACTATGAACTGATCGACTGGCAAAAGTGTAACCTAACGGAACCTCCCATACTTTCTAGAGTTTCCACAGAAGATCTGAAAGAACTGATTAAAAATCCAGAGTCAATTGATATTGATTTTGGAAAGTACCCTTGTCACACACAGTGTGTTGAACGGTGTGTCAAGCTCGTCACAGAAGCTTCTGCTGCAGTTTGTGGTCCTGATTCTAGAGATGGATTTATAAGGACTCGAGCCGATTCTAGAAAAGACATGCCTTCCTTTAACACAAAATCAGAATTTGCATTTAAAAGGTAGCATGTTTTAAAAAATGTTTTTACTATTACTGTAAAATTGATAATTTTGTTAATAAATATCAAAAGTATGCTTTTGTTGTTAAATTTTTCCTAGAAAAAAAACTTATAAAAAGTATTCGAAATCACTAGAAATTGCGTCTATTTGGGAAGACGGAGAAGGCAGCTAAGGTAAGTATTTTGTGGAATATTTTTTTAAAAGACCCAGGAGACTGTTAACTAGCTTATAATTTGTATAAAATGATTTTTTATGCAACATAATAAAAATTCCAATTTATTCACAGTACTGTAAAAAAAATAATTTTTTTCTAAATTTCACAACATCTGGGGAGGCAGAAGATATTGTTCCATTTTTTCCAAACTCTTACAGATACTTAAAGGTAGTGTTAGGCAACTTTTCTGAGGTATTACATTTCGATATATACATATTTTTCTTAACCCCCTCTTTCACTCCACCCTACTGTATATACAGGGTGTTTATCACAAACTCTCCTGCCAAATGGAAAGTGCAGTTACAAGAGGAGATTTTAAGTCGACTTAGCTCAAATTACTTCCATCCGAAAATGCTTCCTAAGGAAGCTACAGACCCTCGAAGAAGACGTCCTCATATGAGTTTGCTTCAAATTATTAAAAAATACCGTTACTCTAAATATTTAAACTTGGTATAATCAATGAAAAATGAAAAAAAAAGTCGTTAGCTGGGAATGAATTTTTTTCAGATCCTACGGGTATTTTTATTGGAAAAATTTTTTCTATGTATCCGACACCAAATTTGGAAAATTCAAGATAATTTTCGAAAAACGTTTCTTCTTTCAAATCGACATCATGAACCGTTTTCGAGAAAAGTAAATTTTAACTTTTTGTGTTTCTTACATAAAATCATGTTGGATTATAAAATTAATTTGGAATTTCCAGAACACCGTAAGCAACTTAATACTCACGACTTTTGTCACCAGTATCTGTACAATTTGTTGATTTTTCAAAGCCAACTTGGCAGGAGAGTATACATCGTTTTTATAACGATGTTAAACATGTTCCATGTCTTTTGACGACATTACAAGTAAATGGTTGCCCTTCAGATTTTTGTATCTGAAGTTGACGGAATATTTTGAACTGAGCACATGAACAAATGAGAGAGAAGAGATGAAAAACAGAGACTGCCATATCAATTTGGTGTGGTAGTCACCTGATCTTCGATGCTTTTTTTTTTCTCTCGCTCTTACTCTTTTTTACTTTTACTATCTTATTGTTAATGTTATGATGAGGAAAAAAATAAAAGACCTTTATTATTATTATTATTAATGAGAATAGGTCTAAGCTGCATTGGACTGCACTACCTACCCATAAATATTGACAAATTAAGAAACTACTCTGTTGAGAGCAATGAATTGACTTAAACTATATTTCCACCATTAATATCAAATGTAAATGTACAACTTGTGCAATTCTCAATAATAATATTTCCTAGAATTATTTTTCAATTCCACCTCTTGATTTCTTTTCATTTTAAACAAAACGCTCAGTAGAATGACAAATGAATGCAAGAAAATTTTTATTACACAAGAGCAAGAAAGTACCAGTTCTTCTACTAAATAAAGTACAACGAAGTTTTGTTTTTTGTATGTTCTTAGAAAAACATGCTTTTATTACGTATTTATAAATTATAAATTGCAGCTCACCTATGTAGTTCTATTGGACTATAGATTCAACTCTAGAATTAGATTGATCGGATAAATGTTATCGAATTCGACTTTACCTTGCTTTGTCCCCTTTTCTATGTACTCACTGGCGTAATCTCTTGTTTGTCCTTTGGTGGATCGCTTGTATACTTACGTGGGTTTTCACTTTTATTTATTGGAAGTAGGGCTCCAGCGGAATATTTAGTGGAAGGAAATTTTATTTCACAGCGGAGCTGCATAAGATTGTGAGAAATTTCAAATTTCAAAAGTGGGTATTAACTTTGTTTTGTAAATAGACATAAAGTTATCAGCAGAAGAGTTAAATTGAAAAAACAATACAAAAGTAACATGGTTCATTCATAAATGGTTCATAAAACGATTTAATACTTATTCATTGCTCCGTTTATTGTAATTCAGAAAACGTTTTTCGTTTTGTGATTATTATTGAGTATAGGGATCAAACTAGAAATATCTGTGTCTGTTATTCCTTATACATAGCTTCACCATAAAAACCATGCACCCTATATAAATCTGATATCTTGTCACTGTTATGAGAAAATACATTCAAACGCGCATCTTAGTGAAAAGGTGCATCTATAGAAGTTATAGATATCGTCAGCAGCATTTCAATTAAATTATGCTTGAATTATCAATAATTTATATTAACATGAAGACAGTCAGAAGAAGTAAGGAAAAAAATATCACGTTAATTGAAAATTGAGGTTAAGCGTGTGGATAAGTATAAGAAAATGCATATTCTTCTAACCTTTTAGCAACTTATACCCATTGCGCAGTGTATGAATAACAATTTTGTTCTCAAAAATTGAATAGATGAGGAATTGAATAGATGGAGATCCATACTAAAAATTTGTGTACTGGCACCGATATGTGGACGACATTTTAGCTTGCTTCACCGGTACAACTAGATAATTGAATAACTTCATTACGTTAACTCAATTCATATCAAAAATGTAAAAGTCTCAGTGGAAATTCAACAAACTTTCTAGACTTCAGAAATTCAAAAATGAATAATAAAAATGATTTCTGTATATTTCACAAACCATCACATACGGACATTACAATTCATAATAGTTCGGTCCACCCATTCAGCTCTCAATAGTATGATTTTTTGACTTTTAACAGTTCCATAAAATACTGAAAATTACAACAAAGAACTAAATATGATAAAACACATAGCAGTTAATAATAACTATGATCCAAATTTAATAGACAATATCATAAATAGAATGAAACTAAAACTGTAACATACTTTAGAACAAGTATTTCTCTCAGATAAAAACAAAAATAATCAATTTAAAAGCTCAACATACTTTGGAGTACCATCCTTGAAAATCAAATCATTTTTAGAAACTTTAGAGTTGATTATTGGATTTGAAACCAATTTATCCAAATTCATGAAAAACAACAAATCTACATCTTCAAAACTAAACAAATCACGAGTTTATAGATTGAAATGTGGTAATGACAACTGTGATAAAATTTATGTAGGTAGAACTGTTGGGAATTTTAAAACTAGAATTTCAGAACACAAACCAAAAATCGGATTTCACCTACTCAAACCAACACAATTTTGAGATTTTGCATATAGAACCTGAATTCCTCAAATTAAATCTTTTTGAATCTCTCGAGATGAATTGAAACAAATATTCAGATAATCTTTTTCACGACCGAATAGATATAAACAATTTTTGTCCCCTATTAAACTTTTTATCCAGGAAGGTTCCGGTATCTAAATTAACGTTTTTGACACTTTGTACTTAATAAGTATACTATTTTTCTTTGAATTACTTCCTATATTTCCCGTGGTAAAAATGTAATAAAAAATGTCCATGGTGATGCAACCACTCCGAAGGTATGGGTTATTCCCAGCATTCTGTGAGAATTTCATGTAAATCAATGATGGACGAAAAAATGCGAGCCAAAATGCTCCATTCCCTGTACTATAAGACAAATTACTTCATTTAAAATACAAGATATGAGATGATTTTAACAATAGCTCCAAACATTTCTTTATGTACATATTTATTGTTGTTGAAATGAAAATATAGATTATTACACAGTCCGGAACTTAATTTTCCCGCTATAACAATCTTTCCAGATTAAACGTGCCCTAAATATTAAAATCTCGTCTGTCTATGTATATATTCTATAAATTTTATGCAGATAAAAAGAACCAAATTGATAAGTTGAGAAAATAAGATCAATGAGAAAGGCAGTAAGTTACTTTTCGAATAAGTGAATCGATAACATAACACTACGTCTGAGAATGCCAGGGAATTGTTTTTGTATAACACAGCGGCGGAGTCGAAGTAATTAATCATTGAATTTTGAAATAAAATCGTAAGCTTATGCCGGAGAGTACCTACCTATAGAAATGGAGGAATACAGGGTTTCTCTTACACCGATTAAAATCTATTTTTTGTTACTGTTTTTCGTCTTGCAGGTGAATGGTCTGAATTTTGGATCTAGAAAAGAAAATATTTTCCATTGGTGAATAACTGCAACGATTTCAAGTAATGATGCTAATTTTTTTTTTTCGGGGCGGAGCTTCATTGAATTTTTACGTCAGACTCAATCAGCCTGCTTGAAAAACAGAACAAATTAATTTGTGACTTAATTTATCAAATTTCACTTCTTTTGCGTTTCAGTACTCTGTATAGTGCTGTTATTATCTATGAATTTAGTTATTGGAGATTCCTCAGTATAAAAACCTTTTTTTGGGAGCTATATTGGACGTTGATACTAACAGAATTGACAATCTCCGTGTTAACTGTGGGTTGTCATGAATAGCATTTGCATTTTTGCATTAACTAATAGAAAAGAACTTGAGCAAACTATTGCAGCTAGTGAAACTAGACTGTTGATGATATTAGAAACGTTAAAAATATATCTAAGTTGAAAAGGACAACGAACAGCTACAAAGGAAACTGGAGAACTTAGAACGAGGGACAAGAAATAGTATATCACATAACGTGTGCGGAAAGTGACATTTTCACACGAGTAGGAAATATTGTAGCACGAGGCACGAGTAATGTACAGTATTTTTCCTACGATCACGTGATAGTTTCACCAAATAATGTGTAATCAACATCTGACATATTAATACACAAAATGTTACAATTGAAGTCAACAGAATTGATTTCAAAATTAACAATAACAATCAATAGTGACAAAAATTCAAGTAGTTTAACTATATTTTATAGGTAGGTTATTACAATTATTAATTGGTTGGATAATTATAGAAATTGAAAGTGAAATTATTTTTATACATTTTTATACATACTTATCATGAATACCTTTCAAGATGATTACATTTCCTTATTAATATGAAAGGCGATTTGGATTTTAGTTGTTACAACATCGGACTTCTGACGAAGAGTACGCGGGTTAGATCCTTGACCGCGCCCTAAATGACAAAAATTTCACTTTTCAAATAGATCGCTCCAAATGGAGATATTACATAGGTAAATATAATTAAAAATTATATATTTGACAGCTTGCCAGTGGTCAATCTTAATAAAAATTCATTTGACAGCTTTTTCATCCGTACACGTACGGATAACTTTTTTTTCCGTACGCGTATGAATAAAGGCCACTTTCCATAGAACTAGACAGTGCGATGTATGTCACTTTCCTATGTGATCGTAGGAAAAAAAATTTTTCCTATATTTGGTCTAAATTTTGACCACATAACTTTTAATCATATTAAGAATTCATTAAACGACTTGCACGGTGTTAAGAAGTCACCCCACAAGATATAAATAATTATCACCAACTCAATTTTTCAAAAACTAAACCAATTGAAAAAGAGTTTGTATCTTATTAGACTTAACACAAGTGACAAGGAAACTATCATCGCTTAAGAACACTCATTTGTAATCAAAATTGGAAAAAAATATTTTGTCCACGACCACTTAATAATAAGTCAACCTCCTAACTAAAGGTATATGGTACCCATATATCAACTGTCGTGAATTATGGTTCATAATTCACTGTAGTGTATTATGGTTCATAATTCACGACTAGAGATGGGGGTACAATATGGAATAAACTATTAAATCTGTGTATTTTGTTCAGGAAATTTGTTTCTGACATATATATCGTATCTATGAAATATTGTAATTTTTAGTATTGATACTTTTCATAACGATATTTTCTAATATTAAGTATTTTAAAACAATATATTTATAACGGTACGTTGTATTGATACTTTCTACAGTATCGCCCATCTCTATATATGTCAATATATTTGAAGTAGCTGCCACAACATTTTGAGGTTAGTAATATGCCAAATCGCTACTGACTTTTATTTATTAATAAATAAATTAAGTGTCGTGGACAAAGTATAGTATTCTACTCGCAATTTATGGCTATAATTCACTTGGGTGACTTGCGCCCCTCGCCTGCGGCTCGTGACGCAAACGTCACCCATCGTGAATTATGGCTATCATAAATTGCTCGTTTAATAATATACTATAATAAACAAGATGTTTATGAAATAACACAAAATTTTATTATTGTCTTGAAAACTCTAATTGATGAAAGTGAAAAATATGAAATAAAAAAAACCATAGATTTTATCTCAGGTTTATAAAAATCCATAAATGAAAAAAAAAAAGATTGTATACATGTACTAGAAATTATCTCAATGACTTGAACGGAAAAATGTAATACTCCCAATATAAAAATAATCAATCTAAACTATTATGATGAATTAAATGAAAAAAATGGCAACACATTTCTTAGAGACGTGCTAGAAGTATATTATGTGACAGAGATAATTTATTGAGTCATGAAAAGCAATAATCCAATAATCTCTGATAAAACAGAAGAATCTGATAAATTCAATTATTACTTTAGTGATATAGAAGAGAACTTTGCAAATAGAATTGAGGATCCTCAATATTTTAATGAAATTATGTAGCCAGTAGAGAACAAAATATATTTATTGCCAACAAATGAAATTGAGGTTAAAGAAGTTATTAAGTTATCTACTTTATTCACAGTTTCCTGCAAAGTGAAATTCAATGTCTTTCGTGGTATATGCTGCTACTTAGTGAATATTCCTTGTTATTTGATTCTCACTATAGTATTAAACTATTACTTTCCACATCTATTAAAGTTATCAAGCCATTGAAAAATAATAAATCACCAGAAATTGATGGGATTAGGTAAGAAACCTTTGAAAAAATAGCTGATGAAATTGCCCTACCATTGGCCACTCTAACAAAAAAATGTGTCAGATTAGGTGTTCCTCAAGATCCCAGAAGATTGGGTTACCATTGTATGAAGCTTAAGATAAAACTAGAACAGTTAATGGGCGACGACCCAGCACTGTAGTGAAACACGTTTGATGCGATAATTACAGTCAAGCAGGGTCGGAAATGGTTAGTACTTGGATGAGTGACCAAGCCAGTGAAAACCATCGTAAAGGGGAACGTACAGCCTGCAGCGGACTAGCATATCACAGCTCGCAGGCATTATACCAATGAGAGCACGAGGTATAATGTAGATATGCTTTCTTTCGGAGAAGACGTAAAACCGAGGTACCGAGTCCATGGATGTTGGGCTCGTTAAAGAACGCTACCAATGGTTGGAACACTAGTGAGGTCGCCAAAATTTCCGGTTTGGGGTGGAATTATCTACCTATCACATTAACATCCACAGTGAGTGAAATAATCCTAAAAATATTCAAAAATAGGTTAGTGAATTTTTTAAACAAACACGAAATAATATCTTATACTTTTTCCTCTTATTTTTGGGGAATCAAACCACAATAATATTTTCTATTTTTTAGTTTAATTACAATAAACTTACCCCAAATGTTGAAAACACCAAATACATCACATCCTATGCAACAGAGCTTCCAAACTTTGGGCCTCTTTATGTTGATAACACGTCAATACCATCAGAAATAGATAGAATCAAGTTCCCAGGAACTGCTTAAGATCGACATCTTAAGTAGTGTAATCCACACATTGATGCCTTAGTAGGAAAACTGAGACCATTTCTTGGCAGATTTAAAAATCCGAGAGATTTTTGAATACCATGCAGCTGAAAAACATATACTCTTCACTAATACAGTCACAATTATGGAACTTTCGGATGGGGAGTTGCATTCAAAATCAAAACATAATTAAAAAATGGCTAATTAATAATTCATGAAAAAATGGAAAGTTTCCTAGTGGAGAGCTATTTAAATACTATTCGATGTTACATAACTTAATATCTTCAAATTATTAGTATATTCTGGAATAAATAGGAATTGTTGTACTGGATTAGATTATGAATATTTTACAAGAAATGGAGATAAAAACTATATGTTACCTGAAAGAGAGAAGTTAATTGACTGCGTTGTTTCAATGTCTTGGGCACTAAACTATACAATCGAATTCCTCTACACTTACGTAATAAAAATAAAATATTCTTATAAAAATCACAAAGCAAAGCATGGATACGATAAACTACTAAAGACCATATTAGTAGCATTTCAAATAACACATAACAAATATAAGCAATAATTACACTGTTAAGCACCATAAATTTACATCACTTACATGATTATAACAACTCACCCAATGAATACAGCTCACCCAATGACGACAAATTCACCAAATCATGTCAAATTACTGGATGCAGACAATTTTCCCAATCATGAAAGATTGTTGGAAAATAAATGTTGATTTATTGTTCATATTTCATTTCACTTCATAATTTTTGTAAACAATTATTTTAATGAATAATATTACCATTATTGTAACGAATTAACTCGCCACTTTATGGAAACACTGTATAATAATATAATATTTTCGTTTAACGTTAACTTTTGCTTACCCTTCTACCACCGCTAATGGAGACAAAATTGCTACATGACTGGAAATTCAATGCTCGTATTATTATTACCGATCAAACATTTTAAGTACTGTAACTAAAACGAAACGGGTGTCCCGTCTTTATTTACAATAACTATTTTAATTGCCTGCGATAAAGCTACAAGGTAAAGTACTTTATACCGTGTTTTTCTTATCTTTCAAGTTTCAAAAGGAACAAAAGTGTCGCTAGGGGTTTTCTGAATATGGCCTCTTTATAGACTCGACAAAGGAAAAAATTATAAGAAACCTTAAAGAGACCTTACATAAAAGGTATTTAATAGTTCTTATAAAATGTGTAGGTGTAGGCATTAAAACAAATGAGTTTATCGTGACGTGGTTGAAAGTTTTGTTCAGTGAATACCAAAGCAGTAATCTATGTACGTGTGTTAAAAGCTTGCCGGATGATAAGTTTGATAAGAAGACCAAGTTATGTTGATAGATTTATATTTATGGCAAATATTTCGAAATTTGATCGAGTGCATATGGAAATGGAAATACATCAATCGATTATTGGATGTTACACGATACATTTTTCCAGAAATACATACTTTTGTCACCAAATTGATATCAATAACTTTCTAATTCCTATTCGTTCCTTATACAATGTGTCACGTTTAATATGGAGACATCCCATACTTTTGCCATTTAAAGTCACGCGGGACAATTCACTCATTCGTTTGGATTGTTTCCATCAGCTTCATGACTTGAACTAAATCTTCGTACCCTTGCCCACATTTTCTACTTCCATTCCCAAAAGCTTAGTGTCTTCTATACATATGGGCCTCTGGCTTGATTAGGAATATTTTAGTTGTATTATTACTTCTCCAAACTGCTTCTGTCCGAAATATTTCAAGTTGTGTGTGTATGTGTGATGGTAGCAATGGCTGCAGTTCTCGCTTTATGCCACAATCTATCTGATATGGATATATTCACTATATATCAAATATCAATATTAGTAGTCCAGACCAATTTTACTATTAAATCGGAAATATTCTTATTATCTTTGCCTAACAGATATGTCATACAAGTTGGCGGTCGTTAAAAACGCCTGTCGCCTGTTCATCTTTTGTGTAGATGCCTTCTACTCAGTTTCCAAAGCTGGCTGAGAGTTCTCCATCTACCTTCTATCAACCTCCAATAGAATCGGCGATTTTTACCCAGCCAATCCAGGATTTTTCCTCTCGCGCAAATCTTCCTCAGAAGGTTTCCAGACCAAGGAAGTTTTTCCAAGACCCTCTTTCAAATAACTGCTCTTGTTCATCACCTGCAATCCCCTCATATTCTGGCACTGAGTCGTTTCGTTACAGATTTTCACCTGAATACACTCAGTTATTGGATTGTTGATAGATTCAAGCAGAGCCTGTTGGCTGTTTGCATGTAATCTACTTGAGTTTATTGGGCTGACATTCACTGAGATCTAGGATCTATTGCGCCTCCTTAATTCTCCTTTTTTTTCCAAGGAATGTCTCAGAGACTGGTAGCTCCTCCAGTCCTGTTTCCAGGGGGAATCTTAGGATACCTGTAGGCTTTAACTTGTCATAGGATTCTGAATTGATGTGCCATTCACAATTATGTGAAGGGAGGTTTCTTCTCACATGCCAAAACCTTTACATTCTTCTTCCTTCAGTAATATGTGCTTTTTCAGGTGTCCATCAAGACGACAATGTCCCGTGTTTAATTTCAACCGATTAGAGCAAACTCAAACACATTCTTCGCGCTTCCATTGGCTGTCAATCATATGATTTTGTACAGCTTCATCGCAAAAATATTTTCTGACAATTGACTAATTACATAGCTACCATGAAAATTAAAATAATGTAGTTATTAGAAGTGGTTATGAATTGGAGAAATTTCAATTGGTAGAAACTCAGAGTCATGCTGGCAATAAATCTCACATTTGAAAAATGTATTTCATAGGAAAGTGATGATGAATATATTTTATTGAATGGAATTTTCAAAAACTAATTAAAAAATCTTGGTTATAAAAAAATTTCAACCAGTGTTGACCGAAAGGCACGTATATTGATTATCAATAATCTCAATGAAAAATAAATTATCTTATTAACTTTAATAATATTCAATATCTAAGTGAAATAACAAACTAACTGCAAAAACATTTTTTAGAAACGTGATCACAGTAACAATGCACAATAAAGGTTAGGAATTTATTTGAATGATTTAAAATTATTGAAACCGTCAAAAAGCCTTTTTGGGGGAACTTTCTTGTGCGAAAGAAAAAAACACTCCGTGAAAACAGCCAACAGACTTTTTTTCTATTTAAAAACCTGCAACTTGAAGGGTGTTTACCACTCAGAAGTGTTGGCCTATTTCTATCGAGTTCAAAATGAATTTAACTGCCGACTTATTTTCATTTGCTTGTGATTCAAACACTTCAAGCGCTAGGGATTTTTTTGATACTTACCTGTCTGCGTTGTAACTGGAATACCGGAAATGCCCAGGCTACCATAATATGCATCCATCGTTATGCAAGGCTGCGTTCAGATTCACAGCCTAATTTTTCACCGAAAGCTGTACATAAATGTAGAACGTTTATGCTTGTATTTTTTTTTGTTCACAAGTTGAGAGGTAGAACGCGTTCTAGGATGGAATTTTCACCCTACTCAAAGAAGATGTTGAAATTCGTCCCTACTGGGATGCGTGTCTAGATGAAGGCTTTTGGAGGTTGAAAGTTGGGGTTGATGGATTAATCAGTGGGTAGAAGTAGTTTCTTTTTATAATTCCATTTGATGAATTCATAAATGAGATTCAATGTAATGAATTATCATCTCTTCACGGTCTAGGACAGATATTTGATAATGGATATCGACAAAGTTTTGATTCAAAAAATAAGTGGTGAGTTTATTTGATTCAGAGTTATTGAATAATTCCAATTACTCTCCTCGGTCGCTACTGGATTCAATCTTACTACCATTTGAAAGAATTAAGTCCACAACAACCTTCATTATAACGTACATTATAATTTTTTCCCATCATATTATAACTACAATGAAATCACATTTGCACTGCCTGATGAGACCAGAAACCAGAAACGAGTCAATTAGAGATGCGCATGAACTGACAAGAGTTAGAAGACTGGCAACTGATACTTAAAACATGTCATATTTGAATCGTTTGTTAATGGGTTGGAAGGTCGGTTATTTTCATTTATTTAGAGATATAAGGTTTCCACGGCAAAAACGTCTTGGATTTATCAGCTTCACCACTTTTGAAACTATATGTGGTTACTCGAAATATAAAGTATTAATAATGAGAAATAATCGATCATTGCCGTTAACCAAGCATTTTGCTCTGCATGCTAGTTCTTGAAGTCAATGTTCCTGGTCCATCAATATTTTGGAAAACTATCAACAAAAATGCCTTCAGGCGGTTTCATTGGTATTGTTCAGGATGATAACTGCCAAAATATAAATCAAAACAAACCCCTGAATGACTGCTAGAACATTTTTGGCGCATGATATTTCATGGTTCTCATTAAAAGTATAATGTGATTTGACAGTGGATTAGTGTAATTGAAATTCAACAATGTGGTTGCATGAACATCATATAGAAAAAAATAGTAACTCACTGATTCCTATGTGAAAGTAATTATAATATAATGAAAATGTGATGATAATGAACGTTGCATGGAACGTCTTTAGTTCTGTACCGTCAGAGACAAAAGACAAGTACTCCAGCGTCATGATACATAAAACACTTAATAAGAAGAGCGTTACCAGCTCTTGGACTACCAGACAATGCACAGACTCATACGTTTGTACTTACTATACCTATCAAAAATCCATAAATTAGACTACAAACTGCAAAAAGTATATTTTCCAGATTCAGTCACCTGTTACTATTTCCTGTTCCAATAATTGGAAACAAAATTCTCATTTCGAATTTCGTTGAAATTCCCGACAAATATATGCCGCTTGTTCAAAATGTGGCAATTGATAACAGGTTATTTTGAAAATCACTTATTGTAATTCAATTGAATAATCTATTTCAAGCACTTGGATGAAATCACGAGAAAATTTCTCATTTTCTAATAAACAAAACGGTTTTTAGTAAAAAAAATAATCGTACAAGTAACAAGTTCCTAGCTTTAGATTCAGCTGTTCTCTTCAATTGTTATGAAACATCCTGTGTTCTCCAAATTACCACAATATTGTAACCACTTCGTGCATAACTTTCCACTCTTCATACAACATTTCCTCAAGCAATTTACCTAACGGTGATATTGTTTTGAGGTTTTCCTACATCGAATGGAGCAGCATTCGTGATAGAATTGTGACTATCGGTCTAATCAGATACAAAGTCATGCTTAAAGTGCAACTGTTCCTTCGCGAAATTTTTTAGTCCATCAATTTCAACTTTTTCGATGTTAACCTCAGTCATTCACAAAAATGTCGTCTTCCCTCCCAAAATCGTGAAAAAGTATAGGTTATGCTTATGTTGTATTGCGTGTATTGTTGTTGTTGGAATTAACTTCTCATTTAAATTGTTTCCACAGCTATTGGAGTAGATTTCATGAATTTCACCTTAACCATTATCAGTTGTCGTTAAAGTATTTACACTTTTATTTCTGTTATTTTTCTCGTGAATTAATAGAATGACTGGGCTCGTACAGGCAAATACACACATACATATGTGATTACCTACATCAAAATGATTTTCGCAACAATAATAGCTAGATAAAGTCTGTTCATGTGTTTATATATCCTTCTAGCAGCCTCAAACCATAACTCTCGTTCAACTTTCACTGCAGGCACAGTTACAAACTTTTCACGAGACATTGTGACTGTTGTGTTTGTGCAGTATGATACAAAAAACTTATATGATATTGACATTTCCCTAGCTTGAAATATTGAGGGGAAGAACTATCTGAACTTAGCTAGAAGATAGCAACAAAATGCTTTTAATTTTTTTTAATATTGAGTCGTCAAACTCGTTCACATTCCAAACAAACAGAACACTCATTATATTATAGACTCTGACAGTTCTTCAAACGGCCTTTTTGTAATTGGATATCAGCCCATTAAACATATTATCAGAAAGTAGCTAACTTCATCTTCAGGTTTGTGGCGTATCTGTAGTAGAAGTTGCAAACATTGAGGAATTCCCAATTTCCAGTTTTCTCCTGAAATATTTGTTGTAAAAAATGTTCAGATTAATTTTTGAAAAAAGTACTAATATATTTTCATAAAATACCAAAAAACGGATATCATCTAAACACCCCATTGTTGTTACCTATAATAACATCGTTAGTGATTAAAAATTTAAATTGAAAAAGAAAATCAAGAAAATGACTATAAAAAACTTTTTGAATTACAGATAGATATTGTTTATTCATTTTATTCAAGTCTTTGTCAATAACAGGAAATTTAAATTAGAAGCGTCAATGGATACACGAAACAATAAAAGTACCTCTTGGCGGTTTATAATTTCAACATCGTTGAGGTCGAGTAACTCTTCGGCACTTTGAAAACTTTTTTGGGGGTGTTCTTACAATTGAAGACGTTTAAACGGCGTGAAGAAAGAACTCGGTGTTGCCAGTGCTTCAAGATTATTTCACATCTTACCTCAACCAATATTTTTAATGATATCAAAGTTAACTACATGTTTAAGAAGAGGATGAAGTACAATGAGAAAACGACAATACATCTATTAACAAACCTTTCTGTCGTCATTTATTTTTATTTGAAAAATGAGAAGCTTGTAAATTGTATCATCGAGCAATTATATTAGTTTTGGTTTGTGGGGGAGTGTTAATGACTGATTTGAACTTCAATCCATAACTGTAAGCACTTCTCCATATACCAAAATTAATAATCTAATAGATGAGCGATACAATTCACAAGTTACTCAGTTTTCACTTCTATCGGCAACCCCCAGAGACGCCCGGCCAGTAGAAATTAATCAGGTTTCTTTCTAGCTATCAACCAGATATAAAATATTGGAAATATAGCAAATTCAATTTTCCACTTCCACCCACACGACAACCATTTTTATTAGTTTTCTTTTATTATATACACGAAGCTAAACTGGCAACACCGTCTGTGAAATATTGTGTGTGGTCCTGGTCTACGGGAGCGTAGCTGCATTTTAAACTTGTTTTATGTCTCAATTTACTGTAAAAATTTTTCTTTTAGTCTCAGAAGTTAATTTATTATGGTTTTTGATGACATAGTATGAAAATCGGTATAAATGATCAAAGATGTACATACAAATTCAATGTTTTTTTTGTTTGAAATCCAATTACTTCCACAATATTTTTTAAATCAATACAGCTCACCTATATTATCCGCAAAGATTTAAGTAAAATAAGAAAAAAACTCCATTCTTCTGAAAAATTTTATATGTTCATAACATTTCACATACAAATCGTGTACATAGCAAAAAGTTATCAGAAAATCTTAATCACCTGTAACCTTCTCGCAAATCACAACAGAAAGATACGTTTAAGACTCCTTCCCAGTAGCCTCAAGTACTCTCCTCAACCTGAAATTCTCTTCAAATTTGTCCATTCATTGAATAATTTTTTCGGGTATTCCTCCAGTTTATCAAACCTTGAAGGAAACTTTAGTAGTAAGATATAGTTTTTGAACTCTTGTCAGGTCACCCTTCTACAAACCTTATTTAGGTATTCTCAAAAGCAGAAGACCATGAAGGGGAAATAAATTTGAATAAGTGATTGTAAAAGGGTTTTTCCTACGATCACATAGGAAAGTGACATATATCACACTGTCTAGTTCTATGGAAAGTGGCCTTTATTCATACGCGTACGGAAAAAAGACTTAAGGAACGTATACGGATAAAAAAGCTGCCAAATGAATTTTTATTAAGATTGACCACTGGCAAGCTGTCAAATATATAATTTTTAATTAGATTCACCTATGTAATATCTAAATTTGGAGCAATCTATTTGAAAAGTGAAATTTTTGTCATTTTCTTGATTAAAAAAATTTAGCTAGACTCCTATAAGCTGGAAAATATCTACAACCAGTGACGCCTCATCATCCTTATTTCCACGTATTCACTGGTCGTTTTCGGACAGTGGAGAATGTGTCTATAGAGGAAGATCCACTCCAAGTGTTCAGCAGCGTATTATATACCTATATATTCAAACCCTAAATGGTAAATAAATTTTAACAACGAAGATTTCTTATTATTTCCTAAACCTTAGCCACAACCATCATCATACTCAATATTGAACAAAATTTTGACATCATTTACTTTCAAATGTTAATTTTATTATTTATATAATTCCGGAAAATTCCAAAAGTCTCTCGACTATGTACTGGAGCTTACACGCTCTGTATATAATCCAGCATTCTGGAATTGATAAAAATTATTGAAAATAACTCAATGAAATAGATGCTGTCAACTGAGAACTTAACAAACATTTTGAAAAGTAGGATTCCAATTCATCGACAGAATAATTGTTGCCGCTAGTTCTCACTTACATCATTTTCTATACAAATAGAAACAAAACTCAGGGACTGTGGAATGTCGCCTTAAGTTTTTATCTGAAGACGAACGTGTTCAGCTCATGTACCTGATATTTATTATAATTAATAGTACAGGAGATTATTGGGGAAATGGTATTTTGCTTCTCATAACTGAAAATAACTGTTAAAAATCCCAAATCCCAATAACTATTCCGATATTGACGAATACTTGAAAATTGAGATATCATTTGTACAAATTCAAACGCTGACAATTGTTGTGAACCGACAAAGCAAGCACACAGCGAACGCGAGACCTAACATGGATTCAAATCAATATCATGTACAATGAAAAATACGATAGCAAATAATAAAATAATATCACATCAATGAATAACAAAAATCACAAATAAGTATGAATAGGTAGAATTTAATTTATTCTGATATGTCATTTTGTTAAAGTGAAAGAAATATCAATAACACATATTCAACAAATTGAATAAAAACACACAAGCTATATCCCCAACTTGGCACCACAGTTGAAGCAGACTATTGTTGCAGCCAGTTTCACAATCGGTGGTGAACCCTAACTGAGTTTCTAACCCATAGAACTTGTGTGACAATTATCATTTAACGAATGGTCAGATAAATTATTATATTATATCAACTTTTTTTGGGTTGGTGTGGAAATCATAGAATGTATGGTGTTCTATGTAAAATGAGAGGGAAAAGAAGACCTTTGGAGGTTATGTTTTACAGTTTTTATACTGAAACTACCAACGTGCAGAAAGAGCATCAATTTAGTAATCAAGGAGCATTTCAATTAGGAAAAATATTGTTTAGTCTTTTGATAAATTGATAAAACCTACCCTACTGTAGAATCAGCAAGAGCTTCCTCAATTTATTCCAACAGATCATCTCCTGTTCTGTAGGATCAGCAAAATATGCACCAAAAATCGTGATTGGGCGGATAATTTTCGGTCTAATGTAAAGTTAATTTTTTTTTGGTAAGCAGTACTTTGGTTTGCAGTTAATTAATGTTTCAATAGTCAACCTACACTTATACCCTTGATTACATATAGTGAAACTCAAATTTTGTACCGATGGTTACTTCTTAAGGGGCATCTACCAAATTCGACCTTGCACAATTATGCTTTGTATATTTTTTTGTTTCCCTACGTCCTCACGTTTAAGTTCACATAACGAAAATTTTATTAGAAATATGAAAGCTCCGCAACATGTAGGTAGTCAAGCGGTCCAAGCGGATTTTGGTTCACGTACTACTCTATAAGCTTCGTCAGTACTGAACTGGGAGACCTCCGAGACCGGCGAGCGTTGTATCAACAATGGAACGGCACGCGACTACCGAAGCAGAGAGACAATGTCAGTCAAGGAAGGATAGAAAAGCGAGCGATGGATTTTTATCCGATATTTTAGTGGTAGAAACCGAATTTCAATAAGGAATTGTACGGTCATAAGTAATTTGAGGATTCTGAGATTTTTATATAGTATTCTTAAAGCTTCAAATTAGACTTCTTATCAATTAGTTTTTCCATTTAATCCATATTTAATTGTTTACAAGGGCTCAAACTTTGCTTAATATGTGTAATTACCTCATGATTCGTACTTTTTTCAACAAAATTTGGTTAGCATTTCAAAGTTTTTATTCGATGAGAACTCCAAGTTCAACATTAATCTACATGATATATTTTTTTCTTAATTTTCAATACATCCATTACCTCAATATTCTTTGCCAAAAATATTTCGATATTTTCTCAAATCGCTGCCGATAGATTCCCTTTAAGCATCTTAACATTCTTGTGAAACTGGCTATGAAAGAGTGAAGCTTGTAATATTTTTCGCATATTCATTTTTATCTAAAAATTCCGGTTTTAACCTTGTTATCTAGGTGTGATTCAAAAAGGATTCAATTGAATGAAACTCGATAGTATTGTAACTATTTAAATTTACGGTTATATAATATAGAGAAATCATTCCATTTTTAAACAGACTACTTCACTGTTCGGTACCCACAACTCTTTGCTCTTCAATCCTGGCCACCAGCATATGTCAAGCAAACTCGGTTAACAAGTAATGTGATTTGTTGAATATTGTCTAATAAATATCAAATTTAATATTTTAGGAATATGGAATATAACATTTTTTTTCCACGATTTAGCGTAAATGTTGTATCCACTTTATATGGTACAAACGTGTCATGATAGTCTGTGTCTATGAAAAACTTTTTATACTAGTCTATAAGACACATTTTTCAAATCATTTTTTTTTTCATCTTCTCAAGATAACAGAAAACAGATTTTGATATAAAATAGTGTCTGTGTGAATAATTTATGCCCGATCTTATCAGCGCATCATGAAACTTAAGAAGTTGAGTTGATAAAAATGACGTCTGTTCACAAAGACATAACAATACCCTCAGTTACTTATACATCAGAAACTGGACACTACATTAAAGTGAGAACAGCAAATTGTAAAAAGGATAAAAAACAATTTAACAGCCGGGAAGACTAAACCGTAGGAATAAAAAAATTCTGTGAACGAAGAAAGATCGGGTTAGGGTTGCAAGAAAAGTGAGGAGTAATGCAATATTATTAAAATTTCACCTTATCCTCTGGCGACAATGATTGCACATATGAAAAACTCCAAAATTGGCCACAATACAACCTACCTAAATCCAAAGAAAAACTATCAACTCATTCAAAAATGGCACATAACTCATCTATATTATAATATATCGCACCTTCGGGGAAACATTGACGTATGTGCCAGTTTGTAAAATGTTGAGGAAACAACTTTAAAGTTTACAGAATACGTTAGATTCAAAACAAAAACAATACAATATACCTGCTAAGTACTTAAATGTTTGGGGGAATTCAGCAAATATTATGAATTACCTGTCAACTGATTGAAATCATGGTTAACAAAACATTGTGTAACATAACTATTACCCAACACGTTTTCGCAACGAGCTGCTCATACAATTATTTGATGCCTTGTTAGAAGGAAGTAAGCATTCATTAAAATTTCTTAATTACGTTCCTATTCTGTATTCCTTTAAGAAGTTATGATGATTTATTGTAGCAGAAAGTTTTAATGGGGCTGCTTGTATCTTTTTTTACGTTGTTTTGGAAAATAATTGAGGTTAATTTAAAAATATGTGCTCATTGTCTGGCCACATGAGAGAGATTATGTCTTAGGGAAATTAGGTTTATACGTATCTTGGGAAACAGTTATGAAGATTTTGGTTATGTTGGATGTATAAGTGGAAATTAAAAGAATTAAAACAAATATGTGGTAAATGTGTGTACTAGTTTTAGACCAAAATTATGCGTGAGTGAATTAAAAATAACTTCCGGTAAATATGCATACCTTATATCAGAGGACAGCAGGATTGTCAGCATTTTCAAAAGTATGTGAAAAACGTTCTAAAAATAACTTCACAAGAATAAATATGAATTCCGGAATACAATGAACAAAAAAATAGGTGGTCGACTGCTGCAGATGTGAGACATGAGATCATAATAATTATGATCATTATTATTATTATTATATATTGCGAATACTTTCACCACAATTGATGAATAAAATTTTATTACATTCAATTAAATCTATATGTAGATTTAATTCCTCATTTTTGTCCAGTTTGGGGGCCAATGGATTCATGATGTATAAAATATGAGACGATACTTGCTATTACAAAGTATTTGGAAAACGTTTAAGAAAACTCGGAATCTACTCCAAACTTCCTTACTTCGAAATTTTAAATTTCCAAGTCAATGTCGAATGCCATGTTAAGGTCCTTGAGGTGAGACAATTTTCCAAGGAAGGAAAGTTTTATTATTGTGGTCCTTCAAATGTCCAGAGTCTAAAACGAATTTGGATGAAGCTTGTAGGGGTGTTTTTTTTGTTCAAATCCCAAATATGGCCAGTTTCGAGTATTAAAATACTTATAGGTGGGAGATACAAAAAAGACTGTACCACTAGACCTTCAACCATTGGTGCTAGCAGGAGCGATGATTTTATTTCCAAAAGAAATAGAGTACCCACGTGCATACCCATGGAACACAAAAGACCAGACATAAATCTACCATTACCCTCCGTTATGTTAGGTTAACCAAAAATGAAGGCTGTATACAACCAATTATGGCACACAGATCAGTAGTGCGGTGGACAAAAACACTAAAAGTGAAAGCTATGGAGCTGCCGAGTAGCACACAAAATATTACTTGTCCATGTATTACTGGACCCACAAGAAACTGTCCTACAATAATTGCGATTGAAGTTTTGCTTAATCCACCACCACTACATATTTTCATACAAAGCGAGGTCATATCTATAACGCACATACTGAGAAAAGTCAACAAAAAAGTAGCCAGATTCATAACGGACTATCGAAAGCTTATCGAAGGCTAAAAGCGGATGATTTGAATGAATGTATCAAGTAGGGATAACTGGAAGGAAGTTTCACCTATATTGGTTTGGACAACCTGGTATGCGGTCCGTTCTAAGGAAGTGACGGAGCCAGAATTGTTAGTGCGTAGACAAAATATATTTGTTCCAATGAGGATTTAAGGATGTGAGGACTTCAAAACTTCCTAAGTGGAAGTGAGGGTGACTCACTACTGCGTGTAAGAAATTGAATAGCCGTAAGCAGGCTCTAAAATGTTGAAAAAATACAGAGGCTGCCCTTATGGGCTGGCAAAAGTCAACACGAGTCCCTTTATAGGCTGGGAGATGAGGGGATTGTAAGGCCGTTCATTGGACTGAAACCCTTTTGCGGCGTCCCCTAACAGAAATAAGTGAACTATTTGTCAATTTTCATGGCTGCAATGAACAAATAGCCACAGTTCATATTTCACCTAGAGTGGAGAAACTGCAAAACTCATTTTATGCCAGTGTAACTGCTTGGCGAATATGCGATTTCTTATACTCTGGATGATGCTAAGCCTAACCAGTCTATTGGCTGATTGGCTATATGATTGAGTCTTTGATGGAGGGAAAATTTCAGATGAAGTAGTTTGATTTGGTTTCCATGAGGCACACTGCTGCGTATTGAATTCCAGACCAAGGTAGATCACTTTAAGCGCAACTCTCACGGTGATAATTTGTGAATTCACATCCTCAAGGTACACCCATTAAGCTAGTAGGAACTGTAGTGTGACTCTTCCATGTTGCATTGAATCAAGTTAAAATGAAGCACTTTTTGATCCTTCTCTTGATAATAATTTTTGAATGCGTGGTTCATAAATATGATAATATTCTCATCCAATAAAATCAGTGAACTGAATGTGATAATCTACGTAAACATTTACGCGATCAATTTACTGTGAATCAAATTATCGAATTGAAGTGGAAGGAAACGTTACCTTTGTATGTGGATCTACAGCAGTGAATTTATACCAAATACAGTTACTTCCTTCTGGTTAGACTAGAACTAATTACATATCGATTCAACTAAGGCAGAGGTGTCATTACTAGGCCAACGCAATGTTGCGAATATAATGCCGACAATTAATCAGGAATCTTGTTGATGACTGTTTAGGTATTGATACTCGATATGGTTCGGAGCTTTAGCTCAAGCAAATTTATGCTATTGATGTTTCCAATTGGATTTTTTATAACTTTCTGTGAAATAAAAATGTTGTGGCTAACTATATTAGTCAATAGTACATAATTTACCGGTCTAGATTATGAAAATGAAAATTGAGAGCATAATAACAAAAACACATTTTCAATCGCACAAAAACAAAAATACTGGATATCGAAGTAGGTAGCTGTAAAAGTGGTTGTTGCTTCTTAGTTGAATGGTCACTGTCTTTTGAAAATATTTTTCCAAAACCTATAAAGCGTGAGCATATTGATATCCATTGATAACGGGCTTTATCAAATACGACAATATTACAGACAGCTGTAATAATACTGAATAATTGGTTATTTGTTAAGCAGTTCATGTTGTAATTATCCATAATTTGGCATCCATAAATTAAAATAATGTATGGCGAGTCGGTCGTTAACGTCAACTTAAAAATCTGATAACTTAATCATCTCTAACTGCGTCATCAAATGCCATCTTAATTGAATGAGATGCCTGCCATTAATTTCTTCGCGACATGCTAAACTCAATTGACACATTTTTAACAACATTGTTGAAACACATAGACACCTCGTTAGTCGGAAAAGTATATAAAAACTACGCTAGAAAAGAGATATTTTCAGAAAGATTAATGCTGTTTGTGAAACTCAATCTAACGCATAATTACGTGAAAAATAAGAAAGAAAGAGTTGTGAAATGTTTTGAGTGGACGGAAAGCTGGAAAAATGTATGAATGAAATACCAAATCAACTTTATCACTTGATAATACTGTTAATAGTTATTCATTGTATGACTGCGTTAAATAGTGTTTTATCCACGCGAAAAAGTTCAATCAAATTTCTCAACTGGATGAAACAAAGTAAATTCGAATGCAATACAACGTTTTATCTACAATCACATAGCGTATTCTACTATCTTACGCTTGTCCGGTGCAAACTTTCAGATGCAAGTGTTAGTTCAGTTATGAATGGGGAAAATGCGAAATAAAAAATACACGAAATAGCATTGTGCTCCCCTATTTTTGTTCGATCGTTCGCTCAAGTGCTCTGATGAAAATTGGAATCAAAATTCGCGCTTATATCGTTTTAAGAATTCACACAAGATGGTTTTTATTGCAAGATTACTGCAAGCCCAATAAAATAGTAAGGGATTCAGCGGCTGGTGCAGGTTTTCTTCAAGAAGAGCTTGCATAAGATATTGAGTTGCATGACTATTGCGATAACATCCAAATAAACCGTGTTTAAGGTAGATCATCCAAGCTTCCATCGTGTTCACATAGCTCTGAATCTGAAATCTTTATTCTGAAGAGTTTCACTTCAACGGCCGCATGGGAAGTAAGAGTGATCTGTGAAACATTGTGTTTATTCTCCTGATGAGAAAATGATATACCATAATGTATGTGGAAATGGACAATTGCAAAGTACATAGTTCTTAGAATATTGGATAATAAAGATCACAGTTTTCGCAGTACAAAAACCTGAGTTTCCATTGTTGTACATGAAGAATTCAAATTGGGTCTCCAATCCAGGTGAGTATCTAAGATTTAGATAAGGGCTTTCGATTGAGAATATTTGATGAAGGATATAATTTTTCCCAACATTTCAGACATTGAAAATGATAAACCCGAGAATATACAATGAGGAGACAGAATGGTATTTTCTTTGAAGTCCGAAAGTCTTTCTTGGGATAGTCATCAACCACGTAAAATATTCAATTTCAGTTTGATTTTTTATATTGTTTCCAATTTTGCTTCGAATTCAACATAGAACCTTATTTCACTAGTATTTTTTTATTACGCTTTTATTAGCTTCACTTGTATGTTTGTGAGTTTGTAAGTCCCGTTTCAGATGGACGCGTATGGTACGCGTGCGTATTAAAGGTTACGCGTATGTGTACGCGTGGTTTTACTTTCACATGGGGCGTACAGTCGTTGGCAGACAGTAGTAACAAAAGAAACATGCAAGGAGAAACATCTAGCGCTGTTGCCATTGCTGCATATTATATTTAAAAAAAAAGTCAAAAAAAGATAAGGATATGGGTACATCCTATTGATTGATCAATTACTATTGTTCCTATATCATCCCAGGATTTTTGCCGTAAGTCCCGATGTTTATATTCTTCGTTAGAACTATCCCATAAATTGGGTCTCTGTTCAACTTCGCTAATAAGTATTTCAGTATCGATAAACCTATTATCATTAGCCATTTTCTGTTCCCAACTTAAATATTGGTTGGAATCGGCAACAATGAGAAGCACTCTCAACCACATACGCTGGTATACGCGTCGTACCATCTGAAAACAACAACTAAACGACGAGCAAGCTGCGCCTCGCGTTCCTACGTGGAGCGCACGGGCTGAGCCGTCGCCCGGCGTATGAATTGAAGCGCGCTCACGGCCATCCGCTCTACGCGTCCATTTGAAAACCCACATTTAATTTATGATATCTGACCTCACGCGTATGGTACGCGCGCGTTCCATACGCGTCCATCTGAAACGGGACTTCTCTCCTTTGCGCGCACAAGCATCCGTCGCACTTAGCCGGTGCAGATCTTTGGACGGTATTCGGATTGAAGAACTTGATTGTTCCAAGTTGACAGATAAAGCCCCATGTAACAACGAAGCATTAGATGAAATGGAACGACTAAGAAATAATTCATAAGAGTCGTCATTATTAGTTAGTCGCAAATAGTGTATAATCATTTCACAAATCATCAAGCACAAGATGATACAACTCTGTCTAAAATGATTAATTGAAAAATTTCATTTATATTTGTAGCAAGACATAGAATTATTTTATCACGTTGTTCAAGAAGAATTTTACATTCGTGCACCCTCTGTTGGAAATTTCTAATACTATCAATGAGAACTTGAAGAAAAACTCTATTGACAATAGATCGAACTAAAAAACTAAAAAACACGCTTTTAAAGAATATCGAACGGAAAAGTTGAAAATAATTTTAAAAATAAACTTTAAACAATAGTAGAAAAAAAATTACTAGTATAATTGAGGAAAAAGCGTGGGGCGCTTTGTGCCATACATTTCGTATATCGAGCACCCCACGCTATTCCCTCAATTATACTAGTATTTTTTCTATATACCTACTATTGTTTTAAGTTTATTTTGAAAATAATTTTCAACTTTTTAGTTCGATATTCTTGAAAAGCGTGTTTTTTAGTTTCTTTAAACTTTATTTATTTATTGTCAGTTAGTTGAAATCCTCCCCATCTGATACTCTGAACTATTCAAGTACGTTTTCTTTTTAAACGAACAAAATTGTCCTGCCCAAAAACGAAGACCAATATTACGTGAAAATTACGTTCACGCCATGGCTTATAATCAAATTGACTGGAAAGTTTTGTGAGGAAGAGTTACCAGTAGATTTCATTATCAGAAACAATTCATGTAGCGGCCTCTGTAACAGAATACAAGATAATACATAAGCCATATTCTCTGTCAAAAGTCATGCCTGTCTGCCTAGTTCAATCACAATTGAATAATTAAATCATGTTCGCAATTGGAGATGAAAATTTCAAATGTATCGCATTGTATCTTGTTTCACATCAATGTTTCATTTGGTGATATTTGGCTAAATCGCCATATTTTGGTTTTCATAATCTGCCCCTACCTTATATCTGTTACCTATTATTTATTTGAAATAATAAGGCAAGATAAATTGCAACGACGACTCAATGTGGAGAGCACCTCAGGAGTGAATTCGGAGACCAAACTAATATCAATTCAGGGAGTAGTCTTACTGGTTCGCGGGTAATCCTACTTTATTCAAGTTATTGAAGTTATATTGAAGTTAATGAGATAATAAATGAAGTTAAGAAACCAAATGAATTTAATGAGTTAATAAATCAAGTTAAGAAATGTAATTAAAGTTAATCAAGAAAGGTAAGTGGGCGCCACCCTGAATAATATTAGTCGACTTGTTTTTCACCTCACAACTCTCTATCAACAAACCTGGAAATGTTGGAAGGGAAGGAATATGAACAACGTTGTTAAATTTACAAGTTGTATAATGACTTTAAAAATATCACAGTAAAAAAAATAAAAAAAAATATTGTTGTTGTTTGTTGAAGCACGTTGTTTTTACATTGGTTTACTTTCCTTAATTTTCCACGTATCTGAGATGTCTAATGGAAACTACTTCGTGCGGAAAATTGGCAGGTACAGGTCTCAGGTACAAAGTTTCAGGTACTAAGTTCCAGGTACAACTTCCAGGTACAAAGTCTCAGGTACTAACTTCCAGGTACGAAGTCTCAGGTACTAAGTAAGTGCATTCACCTTGAATGCACTTTAGAAAAGTAGAGTTTGAGGTAAATCTCTCAAAATAAATTTAAAATTCAACCTTATTGTTTCATGGTTCACAGGAGAAAGAAAGCTTATTCTAACTATTCGCTATTAAATTGAACCATGCGATGAGCAATCGACATACGTTGTATATTCCTTTCCTGTTCACATGTTCCGCTTCGAGAAAGAATTTACATATTAATGGTATGTTCTTAATTTCTATCTCTCTATAAGAAAGAAGGATTGAAATATTTGACCAATATCAGTGTATACTGATCCTCACCAACGGAGATTATCCGTCGCACATTAAATGTAAAAATTTTACCTTTTAGCGGTGATCGGTGCTACAGGTTCTTGACGAGAATCATATATTGGTAAGGAAAAAGGACTGGCTACTCGCCGTCCGGTAGATAATTAAATATTCCAATGATAGTGGTCAAATATAATGTTACATATCCTAATGATTATAAATCACCCCCTATATTTGTATATCTTATTTCCAAATTCTCATTTTTTTGTACACTGTGTGAACTACATCAAATGTGATCCACATTCAATATTTTTCATCCCTCTAGCTTTTATAACTTCGTTGATCGTGTTTAGGAAAAATGATGCGAATTCGAATATTAGACCCTTATGAATTTTATATAAAGCTGCCCAAGGATCTTTCCGTACTTTTTGTGTCATTATTATCAATAATGTAAAACAAACTTTGGTAGACGTTTTAGAGTAGATTATTAGATCCTATCGTTTCGTTGCACATAGATTCCTGACCTAGTTGTTAAATATTGATTGATTTTGGGAAATGATAATAGAATGGCGAAGCCATTTTCAAGAATAAGTGACGAAAAAGCTTCAGTAAGTAATATTACAAGAGGGAAAATACTGTTAGCTAAACTTTCGAAGTGTATCAAAATTTGTTGCTTTGAAAAATCGCGGACTCGAGGCGAGTGACTCTATCCAAAATTTAAAGAGCGAAATTTCCGAAAAGCTGCAGCCTTGCATAAGACCTTGAGAACAATTTTGCCGACAAAATTTTTTATCGAGTGGTATTCGACATGACTTTTTCACGAGAAAGCGACGTGAACCAAAAAATTACTCTCTAAATTATATAAATGTTACAGTTATGCATTTTTTTATCGTTACGATGTGATTCAAGTCCATGTACTTACGGTATGTTTGAACTCATTTCAAGAAAATTCACTTGATCCGGTGTTTTCTCTCTTAATTTTCCAATTAATTTCAGATGATGTTCAGAGTCCAACTGCAAATAGAGGTTCGAAGAGTTGACAAGGAATTGTACTGTTTGTTTGATCATTTCCTGCTCACATACACCTTTTTTGCAAGTGCAGAGATAGTAAAGGAGTAATGTGGATGGTTTGTAAATTTGAATTCTTTGGTATTCACGCCAATTTTTTTTGCCAATAGTTAGGTCCATTTTAACATGATGTTGATTCCAATAGGCGTGTTTTTGTACCAAATACCTTCTTGCCAACTTTAATGAACTGTTCAAAAAAGCCTATCACCTGTGATTTCTTGATTGGTACTTCTTTTTCCTAATATTTTCAAAAACAGACAAGAAGGACAAATATCTTTGTTAGTATTGCTACTCCTCTCAGGTCCAATCCGTTGAATCAAGTTTCCATCCCACAGCGGAAAAACTTTTTAATCACATCCACATTTCAACTGAATAGATCGATTCCAGTACATCTCATTCACTATCTCTACTGAGTAGAATATTAGGTTTGTTTCGGGGTTTGTTTGCTTGGGAAGGCATAGTTATCTTACCGTTGGCTTTTGACAGCAATAAAGACCATTCAATATCATACTTTGAAAAGGCATTGTTAATCAATCTCAATATCCATGAATTCTATACCTGTTAAGTGACTCGAGTCTTAGTAATGTTAGTCTGATTTCAATTCGTTTTTCTGTAGGGTTAACTTATAGTATTGGGTTTATTGTGAAGTGATGTTTTTGCTGTATTACAATGTGACAACAGAAGACAGCAATATTCGGACAAGCTGGGCTAACTTCAGAAGTAATCAACAGCCAACGGAGTAAATGCGGTTGAGCTGAATCTGCGCAAGTCACAAAAGAGGCTGGGGTTAAGCTGTCAAAAGTTATTATTATTATATTATTATTAAAATTTAAGTAGTTTAGTGAATTCAAATATTTAACCCAACAGATTAGGTACCTTTCCAGGTATTGTTCGTGCAATACATTTGAAGTGATCGTATCAATAAATAATTCAACCTCCTAATAAGTTTTAACTTAGTCTTCTGCAGCTGTTGATTTTTCATCAAAAAAATTAAGTTCTCTAGAGGCATGCAATTTAGGACTGAAATGATCCTTACAAAGTTACACTTAAATCCCTGAAAGCTCACCATGTACAGGGTGTGCTCTATTTAAGATAACAAAAAAGCTTCGCAAACATTTTTTATGAATACGCCATAACTTGTAATCCGTATAAACCAACTCTTATAAAATTTAAGTAAGTCGTTTTCGTTTCCAATACATGCAAATGCTGAGCTTGTCGTGAGACAACTTGTATGTTACATTTCACTTCCGTCATATGATTGGGAAATATTAAAAATGCGAACCAAAATAATTGTTGGAAAGCATAACATAAAACATGTATTTTTTTTTTCGTGTTCAGATATATCAAGATTAACATTCAATTGCAGCCTGTACGATGTTAATTATTTTAATAACAAAGTTTTTTACTATCTCTTGACATTTGGATAATGAAGATTAATGGAATTTGTACAACCGTTTGAGTGAAGAAAAACGCCATGAATTGGAAATTTCACCATAAAATTAACGTATTGTTCTTGCTTATGATCCATGCCCCTTTTTTAACTTGGTAGGTGTTACGCTTTAACTCATCGTGAATATAAATGAAAAAGTGTTTGAATTTGATTAGAGTAGGGCGATCCACTCTTTATAAAAGTGAGTGTGTATTTATTCAGTCTCATTCGGGCATGAAAAATAAATATTCGGTGTGTGATGGGCAGTTTGCTTTTGTGACTTCGATTTGATATTTTTCTCATCTGAGAAGTCTTGATGATTCGGATTACAGTTCAGCCCAATAACTATTTGGTACCATTCTTTGGAAAACTGAAACTGAGAAATCTTGTCTGTTGGTGGCACTTCCTTCTGTTTAGATACAGTACTCTTGAGAATACTATGAAATGTACAAAGATAAGAGGAAACATGTAAAAGAGATGGTAGCAGTAGCTAAAAGAAATCAGTGGAAAGAATTTGGCGAAAAAATGGAAAGCAATAGTAAATCAAATCAAAAACTGTTTTATAAAACATTGAAGTCATTAAGAAAGGAAAAAACACAAGAAATAACATGGATGAAAAATAAAAAAGGAGATATACTAAGAAATGAAAACGAAGTAATTGATAGATGGGAAGAGTATTTTGAGGAATTATTAGGAGCAGACAGCAAAGTTCAGGACATTAACAGAAAAAAGGATGCAATAATAGAAAATAAAGACATTGTAACACTGAAAGAATTACGGGAAATAATAAATGAATTGAAAAATGGAAAATCTCCAGGAATTGCTAAGTTAACAGCAGAAATGTTCAAGAATTTAGGGGAAACAGAAACAAAAATATTATTGAACATATACAACATTGCGTGGAGGGAAGAACAGATTCCAGAAGATTGGAATACAGCCTAAATAGTTCCAATATATAAAAAGGGGGATAGACAAGACTGAAATAATTATAGAGGAATAAATTTATTAGTACAGCTATGAAAGTATACGAGAAGATTCTAGACAGTAAGCTAAGGCCAATGATAGAAAATACTCTCGAAAAATCACAAAGTGGATTTAGAAGAGGTCGAAGCATCCAAGACCACATATTTACGGTGAAATACGGGAGAAGTTATGGAAAGTATTGGAAGGTAGGGGAGTAAACTACAAAATAATAGACATAATCAAAAATAATACAAAAATAATAGAAATTGTGTAATATACAAAAATAAAACATCAGAACCATTTTCAACACAAGAAGGATTAAGACAAGGAGGGGAACTAAGTCCCATTACTATTCACAATTTTTATTGATGAAATAATTAAAAAATCGTCAACCAAAATGGCAAAAATACACGTTGGATACAGACATTTAGAGAGAGTGGATATATCAGAAGTAGCTTTTGCAGATGATTTGATAATTTTAGCAGGGAAAGAGAAGGATTTACAAAAGAATATGGAAATATGGAGCACGGTATCTGAAGAATTTGGAATGACAGTTAACCAAAGTAAAACCAAAGATATGATTATAGGACCGAAACAAAAACATTTAAATATACAGTTAGATGAAATAAAAATTGAGCAGGTTAGAAGAAATAAATACTTGGGAGTGGAAATAGAAGAAAATGGAACGCAGGAGGTCGAAATTACCAATAGAGTACAAAAAACGATGAAACTTCATCACACGATGAATTCGACATTTGTAAATAAAAAAGAAATTTCCAAGAAAACGAAGTTAAATGTATTTAAAACAATTTACCGGCCAATATAAACATTCGGATGTGAATCCTGGGTATTAACAAAGAGACGAAAGAGTCGAATACAAGCAGTCGAGATGAAGTATCTTTGGCGAGTTAAAAGAGTCACAAAGAAAGATAAAATAAGAAATACGAAAATAAGGGAAGACCTTGAAATAGAATCAACAATTAAATTTATTGAAAAGAGACAATTAAGCTGGTGGGGACATTTACAAAGAATGAACGATACAAGACCAGTTAAAAAAGTATGGCAATCAAAAATACAAAAAAGAACGGAAATGGGAAGACTAAAACAAACATGGGATGGTGTTATGGTAGGAATACTGCAAGAAAAACGTAAAACATGGACAGGAGCAAAAAGAATGGCAAGAGATAAAAAACAATGGGCTAAATTTGTACATGAATAAAATTCCATCTGGACCGGAGCATCGATGAAAAAATGGATATATATGTCTTAAGCATAATGTGATGAACCTAGTTGGAATAAGTATAATTGTAAAAGTATACCCTACACCAGATACTGAGGTAATTGGGTATTTGATATACTCTAGAGAATCCGCAGGAATCCTGCCAAAAAACAAATAGTTGGAATTTTATGTGGAGAGTTGTTTTTGACTTTCCAATAATGTATTATTAACTTTCGACAGTACAATAAAATCATCAGTTGCCATGAAAAGTATAACAGGCTGCAACTGAAGAATTGCACAATATGTACACGTGTGCAAAATTGTTACTTTCAATTGGTGAAATCAGTTTTAATCTCTTCAAGCAGCACTGGTGTTCATTTTTTCGTGATAATTTAGAGTTCCAACATTCAGCACTTCACGTTTTTAGATTTCCAGCCTTTCATATAAATCGACAAACTCAATTTCTCGGAAAATATTCAATTTGGCAGAACTAGCATTGAGAGGAATATTTGTAGGGCTTTCTTCTTTTGGTACGAAAGGGACACCTTTGCTGTCAAGTAGCTTCAGTATATTAGGAGATTGCCACCATGGTATTTTCAAATGAAAGGAATCGAACTCTTGTCCCAGCTAAGTGATACACTTGCTGATAGATTGTGAGACCACTTAGAATGAGTATGGACTCCCTACTGGCGAGTGTCAAAAGTACCATTGGAGTAATGATTTCTCAATTATTTGGAGTTTGCTCACACTAAGATGATTTTGGAGGAAAATCCACGATAATTCCGGTTTATTAATCGATAATAGGTTATCATGGTTCCAATCTGCTCTGCTGTATAATCGGGTGCCTTCCGCTTCACTCAAAGTTCAATTGCCACTGTCAGCGATCACCTGATTCCCTGCTGTGTGCAGAGGAAGATAACAACCGCAGTGGTTTGGTTAATGTCATCCTTATTATCAAAAATACTTCCGAATTTTTCAAATTACATTTGTCATGATATAATAATTATTGCATTCCTCCTAGTTCCAGCTATTTTTTTTCCCCTTCGATTTTACAAAAGATAGATAGATTGTTGATTTTGGATTTGGAGGTTTACCTACCAATGATCAATAAAACCAGCAGGTCCGTATTCAAGGAAAAGATTGATGAAGCTCCGATTAGAGATGAAACGCTGTCAAGATTCAATAGTATCTGACTATAGTGTCATTTTTTCCATCATTTGATAATTTTTTATTCATAAATTTGTAACGTTATATTTGACCACTATCATTGTAATATTTAAATATCTA